>CM064430.1:54179881-54402381 GCA_032690845.1 Eleusine coracana subsp. coracana | reverse complement strand
ACAACTCCTATGGCCTGTCCTAGTTGATCTGGAAATGCTCGAAGAAGCCTTTGACTCATCCAATGCTTAATTGGTTGTCCTAATTTCTTTTCTTTCTTGGAAACATGTACGAAATGAAAGACTTATGTGAATAAGATCCAATTCTATGAGAACATTCACAATTGATCGATAGCTCACAAGCTACCTGCTTATAGGCGGGGCATCAGTTGTAACAAACAGGGGAGTCAGGTAAGAAGAATCAGCCTCGGAAAAGAAGAATTCAGCGCTCATATCCTCGTTTCCAACATGCATTCGTAGGCAAGTTTATAAGGTGGAGTTTATTGAAGCAACTGTTTTGAATCCTGCAAACAGAACGTTTGAATCAGTCTTTTTCGGTGCATAAAACATGAGAAACATGGAATGTCAGAGTAATTAAAAGGAAAAATGTATTTTCGGCCTTCTCCGAAAGCTCCCGGACCACCTTTTCAAGCCAGATAGCGAGCGATCACTCAGCAACGATACCGCCGACCGGGAATAAGTACCTATCCCTTACGGGAATCGAACCCGTGTCTTCGACATGAAAAGACGATGTCCTAACCACTAGACGAAAGGGACCAAAAAGAAATTCTGAATATACCTAAGAAAAGAGAATAGAAGTGGTTCCTTTTCTTTCTATACGAAAAAAGACGATTTCGTTTGTGTTCATGTTGGCGATTTCAGATGTGAATGAGGCCGGTCGTCTCCCCTTCCTACGGGTTCCCCAGTGACACATCAACCATGCCCCTTCCTTTTCTCCGATCATAAATAACCTGATCTCTTTCTTTGTCTTTCATCCCCCCGTCCCCTTCTTTCTAATTCAAAAAAAAGGGGGGGCGGTAAGGCGCCTATGGTTTGACAGGCTCGCAACTTACAAAGAGCTGGAGAAACTTCCCAAGACAATTAATTGTGGACTTGGTAAAGGTTGTCGCAGCACCTGTAGTAGGACAGAGGACTTATCGCGATGCCCGCGGACCAATTTACTATTTCTCTGTCGCTGACGTTGGTCAAAGAGGCCACGTGGATTGGCCTGGGTCTTCTTCGGCTAATGAGACCTCGATCCCGAAGCCTTCGGAGTATCTTTTTGATAGGCGCCTCTATCTGTATGGGGAATTCGCTGCTGAAAGATCCCACCCAGTGTCCCCTTCCTTCCCCCGCCACCTTCCGACCAAAGGGAGTATACAATTTTTTCTTCAGGACACTCATGCCCGATCGTGAGACTGCCTGTTGAACGCCTGATGGCACCTTGCTCTGACCTGAGCTATGCAACAACGAGACCCCCCTTGATCTTTGCCGGATGTGCTTGACGGTCCCCCATAATACGCTAACTTGGGGACTTTTTAGTCCATCTTTTCCAAGAGTCTCCGCTAGTTGAACCGCGTCCAGTAGACGACCTCTTCCGCTCATCCCCTTCGTCAGCTCTTTGATAGGGATACTATAACCTAGGTCCCTAAACTTGGAATGGATGGCGGAGCGTAGGTGGCAGGCAGTTATATGGATACGGTGCTTTACCCGTAGACGCTTCTCCAGCTCTCGCAAGAATTGTATGGGAGTCGTCCTCGGGGGGACTTCCCGAATGACCGTACCGGGGAATTCTACCGTACTCCGTGCAGCTATGGTTGTTGATCCTGCGGAGCCTACCCAAAGGTTCAGGCCGGATTGTAGGAAGTGGGTGATACGTTTTTGTATTTCTATGAGAAGAAATACGGCACCCACGATTCCCAGTAGTAAGTCGTCGGCATATCGCGCGTAACAAATCCTTATTAATAAGGAATGGCTTTTAAAGGGGGCCAGCTTACGGGCCAGGCCTCTCTCTGACCTGATAACTAGTATCGCCTCCCCGCCCAGCTCTATCAGCAGGCCCCTTCTTTTGCAATACTTAAGAAGGTCTCTCATGGCCAAATTCTTATTAAAGCCTTCTCTACCATTGAATTCGGCCTTCGGGGTCAACCCAGCGGCTTCTATGAGGAAGGCGGCGCAAAGGAGGCTCGAGGGCTTGTTAAGGAAGGCGGCTAGGGCTGCTGAAGGAGGGAAAACGAAAGGCGTTTTCTGGTCTCCCCTTCGCCTGGGGGTGCTTGTGGGGGGGGGTGTGCCACGACGAAACAAGGGAATGAAAGGTCGCTTTGCGTTGGATGCTCTTTACCCTCCCCACTATGAGGGCTCTGTTGTCTTGGGGAGCGTTGAAGCTTGCTTCTTTTCCATACTTTTCTTGGTCATCAATACGACGACCTATTCTTAATAGAACCGATCTGATTTTCACTACAAGAGGAATTTCGTGCTTCTGCCGGATCCTCCCTATCTCCTGATCGAGCTTGTGTAGGTAGATATTGCCTAGTAGGGCCGATAGTAGTACATTGTTTGGGACGGAGTCAGGGCCCTTCTCACCTCCTACGAGTCGTCCGGCGGAAAACTGTTTCTGAGTGGGGTAAAAGAACTTGGAATCGTCGATCTCTTCCTTCAAGATTGAGATGAATCGATGTCGGTCGATGGTGTGAAAACACTTCCTGATGTCGAATTCCAAAAACCAGCGAGAGGTTCCCCACTCTTCTTTGATCCGTCTGAGGGCCGAGTGGCAGCCTCGACCCGAGCGGAAGTGCGATGTGTCTGGAAACTCGGGATCGTAAATGGATTCGGGTACCATTCTGATCGCCTCTTTCATGATCTTTTCTATGGGTAGAACTACTGTGAGCGGTCTAAACTTCGACCCTTCTTTCTTTCTTCATTTAAAAAAAGGGGAGCAAAGCCAGTTTTTTGCTCCCTCAATTGATAGATCAGGGCCCCTCCTGCCGGCCCGAA
This sequence comes from Eleusine coracana subsp. coracana, assembly GCA_032690845.1. Classification (NCBI taxonomy): domain Eukaryota; kingdom Viridiplantae; phylum Streptophyta; class Magnoliopsida; order Poales; family Poaceae; genus Eleusine; species Eleusine coracana. The sequence continues at coordinate 54,399,570 of CM064430.1, read as the reverse complement.
CGAAAGGCTCTTTCAGGAAGTAGTCCCATCACTCTCGGGCCCGGCACCAACCAAGAGGAGGCGGGGCTCTCTCCAATCATTCCGAAAAGCCGAGATCTCGTAAAGGAAAAATTAGCTAGCTCAGCAGGTTTGGACCCGGGTGAATCAGTTCAGTGAAGGAAGGGAGCCTAAACTTAAGGCTTTTCCAAGCCTTACCGATAGGCGCCTCATGGCTCGCTCAGTTCGCTCGCGGAGTTCTTAGATCAGTAGATCTGGATAGAGTCTCGCTCATAAAGGAAGAGTAGCGCGCTAGCGCGGCTCGCTTCGCTTTTCGACGCGGAGCTCGCAGCTGTCGAAGCCTGCTTCAAAACTACAGGGCGTGCGTTAGCACTACGGCTTTTCAGCCTCCCTTTGCAGGTTCCGAACTATCACTGATCCCAGAGATAAACCTTCAAACCTTTTTCTTTTAATCTCAGGAAGGCTTTCTCGGGGAGAAACCTGGTTGGGGAACTGCTAAACGACCTAAAAGAAAGAGGAGACTGACTCTTACCTTTCAAAGCCCTATCTCATCTGGTTGATAGTAGAAGGTACGTACGATGGTACCATGGACATAAACGAGGTCGAGCATATCTTTAATGATTTCAAACTAAAGCGTACCTAAAGCCTGCCCTGGATATGAAAAAGGGATTTGAGCCAGAAGAAGATGAGGATCTATCGCCAGATGAGGAAATGGAAACAACTAAGTATTAGTTAGGTTCCGGAAATGGAAATGGTAACAGCGGCCCAAAAATGGTAAGGTTTTCTTTGAAAAGAAAAAGGAATGGGATGGGGTATGAATCCTTAACTACAAAAGTAAGCACCTCTCCTAACTAATTAGTTAGTATCGAGAGACTAGGCTTTTCATTAAAGTTGAAGGAGACAAACAAAGGTACTCTTGCCGATGGAAGAAATTCCATCGTCGTAAGGGAAGGCCCTGGTCAATCAACTCACCGCCATTGACCAGGGGAGGGGGGAACAATCTGATGAGCGAGATCATAACACGTGAACAACAAACCATACCGATAGGTTGATAGTTTTCTGTTGGTACGGCGTGTGGTCACAAGAACAATCGGCGGTCGTAGCATGAACTCAAGAGTACCTTCATTTTACAGCATATAGAGGTGTACCAATCCCACCATGATCGCCAGAGCAAGATTCATTCTTTAATCGCTACCAGATCAAACATGAGACCAGCATCCTAAAAAAGAAAAAGGAACGCAAAAGTTTTTAGAAATCCTTATCTTTCGGCTGAAGATAGGCCATTACAAAAACAAGGTATAACAGTCGACTTTCCTATCAGGATTTTACAACCTGAATACTAAGGGACCACTATTAGAAGAGAGCATAATAAGTAAATGCCGACGCCATCTTTGACTTTTTGGATGGTCGGCGGCGCCATAAACTCGATAACCAGCACCGCGGAGTCAATAAATTAAACTAAATAGAATCCTAAAACAATCTTATTCGAGCACACACGAGACCCGCAGCAATGAAATTCACACAAGCGGCAATCATCCGAGCAGAGAATGGAGAAGGGAAATATACTTTTAATTGTTTGTTTTTCCGAATGAGAAAGCCTTTGGCAAACTCCTTGCAAATCCGTTTTTGCCGGGCACAATAGACACATCTGCTCAGTAACAACATAAGGAACCCCCAATGTTCCTCAAAGCCTACCCGGCCTGACAGCTTTAGTTGAATGATCTGATCCCGAAGCTAGCTTTCTACTAAAATTGCTATGACTGGCCAACTAATGATCGGACTACCTATCTTGATGCTTTGAATCTGTATTCAGAGCTTTTTTCCAACTACCGGGACTACTAATTTCAAGTACAAAGCTCTCCTATGAATATGCTACTGCTCTTACTTTCTACCTGAATCCGAGCATTGAAGCAAGCTCTTTATCGCACCATAACCGAGTCTCTCCTTGCAGCTCTGACCAATCCACCCGTCATTGCAAATAACTGCTCCTTACTCTTTGATTGTATGTCCATTTTTGCTTGATGTCTGGCTCACCGGATCTGGTACATGAAAAAGCCATTCCTTTTCGCTTTCCTTCAACCACTCAGTATACTTTTTTACTGGAAGAGTCAAGCGAAAGCAATTAGTTTAGAAGGAAGAGGAAGACCTGGGGGGCTTACGTCCTCATTTCACTCTTTTTGCTCCTGCGAGACACGACTCAACTACTTTTTACAATTGACAGGGTAGCTCGGAGGTCAGATGAGGGGTCTTCCCCATAAAGATAGATTAGTACTGGAAGGTTCAGATGAAGGAAGGGCTGAAACAAGGCAAAAACTTCAAAATTAAATGGGGTAAATAAATATGAGCAATCCGTGAGAATAGCAAACCCCTATCTCTTATAAAGAAGAAGATAGATAGGTCCACGAGTTGAGACAGAGAAGTTCTGACTAATCAAGTAGGAGTTTACCCACGAGAGTCAGAGGCTGCATCATCAAAGGGGTATAGAAATAATTCAGAAGCACTATGGCCTGAAGCGAAGGGCAGGAACGAACGGAATCAATGTGTTCCAATTTATCCGGAGTAAGGACAGCAGCTGAGAAGGGGCAAAAAAATAGCGTAGACAAAAAAAAGGTAGGACCAGATCATGCGAAGAGCTCTTCGCCCTATTGATTAGGAATCTCGATCAGAAACCACCAGGCCATGTCTCCCGATAAAAGATGATCCCCACAATGGATGTCAGGCCTTGGCTTCATAAAATCAGATTGGATCCGCACTAGAGGATAAGAATACAGATAGGCTGACTAAGAAAATCTAAAAATTGTCTTACCTGAAAAGATAAGTTATTCAAAGGAATACCTGCAGAATAGAATAAACACATGGCACAGCTGGGTGCTAGAATAGTAGTTGATAGAAGTTCTAGTCACTTAAAAAAAAAAATAACCACTGCTTAACTTAATTAGATCGTAGAAGATAAGCAAGCGGGTTCGGGCAGTTAGTCCTATTTGAAGGTAAGAAGTTCGGGTAGTAAGGGCTAGGTTTATATATAGGCTATATTTTTTATAAACATATGGTCTTGCTCATTTCCCATCAAGGAATGGAGATTGGGTTGGTGTTTGGAAGGGATTCAGTAAACTGACCTTTTGGCCAGCAAGCAGAAAAAGGACTGACGTCTTGGGGCGCGCTAGCGCGCGTACTCTTCTTCTGCGAGACTCCATCCAAATCCACCACTTACTCGTTGGTTGGTGTTCCATTCTGTTATCTTATACTATGCTGCCTTCTTCAATTCCATTCTTCGTCTCCCTAGTCGAAGTCTTCTTGCTGGCCCAACCCAACATGCATTTTAGAGTGCCGTGCCAGGGCAATAGGCGCTCCGCAGTCACGCATGATCACCAGAGCCTTTCTTGGCTATGTAAATATAGGGCCGGAATAAGTGCAAGATCCTCAACAAAATGGATTAAGGTGGGCTTCGGATTATTAATAATTTTGTCTATCTTTTCTTTCTTTTTTTCTTTTCTTTCTTTCTTGGTTTTGGATCAGCCGCTATTATCGCAATATCCCTCCTTTTAGGGATAAAGCTATCAATGGTGAATCGACGAGCATTCGCTTTTTTTTTAAGAGCAAATTTTTCTTTGAATGGAAGAAAAGTAATGAAACCTGCGATGGCTACTGAATAACCTCCTTTGATTTTATTAATTTTAAACCCTTTTACCTTTTTCTTCGTTCGCCAAATCTTCTTCAGTTCTATCCAAGCTCGGTTTTGTCTGAATCTTTGTGGAAGAAGAAGCGGTTCGCCAGCCGCTACATCCAGGGATCCCACAAAATCATTAAACCTGGCGGCTGCTCGCTCTTTGATTAGTGATTCACCGGCCACTAGATCGATGAAGAATCTCTCAAAAATCCGCTTTTTGATCAGTGATTCACCAGCCACTACATTCTTGGATCCCACCTTATTCTCAAACCTGGTGGCTCGCTTGATTGGCAGTCCTGTAAGCTCATCTTGCATACAAATTATGGGGGTACCAAGGCCTGCATCCACCAAGAACATTTCTTCCCTTAAGCGTAAGCGTAAAACAGAAGATTGTGAGGCGTTTCCACTACATAATAAGAAACTAGAATTAGATCTTGGAAATGATCGACTCCAATAGATGCTCATCATAAGCTTTTTTTTCCTCCTATTCCAATTGATCAGAACAGAAGTATCCAGCAGCGCCACGCCAGAGTGACTTCCGAAGCGCTACGGACGGGACGAAATCCGGCAGCCAGTTGCTGGCTCTGAATAACCAGCCCAGCAAGAAGCAAAATTCTTCCATAACATAACGGGGCGGGGTTGCGCGCGAGCCGAGTGACGTAGGTGCACAAGAGTACTTCGCGCCACAACCATCTCTTTTTTATAGGTTCTACGGACCTCCTGCTTCATCTGGTAAAAAAGAGTCATAGATATGCCTGTAATTAGAAGGAAGAACCGCCATAAAAATCTTCCTCGTGTATCGTCTGTAGCAGAACTATGAACGGGAGCTAGCAATCCGGACCGTATTGAAAAGGTTCCTGAGACACAGCATGGAAGAGTCAAAATATTCAGAAGCGAGGTCCAATAATGAAGAAGGGGTAGAATTACTGAATGAATACGAGCTGTGGCTAATACCCGAGGCATAAAAGACGCATTTTCTACGGGATCCCGAAACCACCAGCCACCCCGACCTAATTCATGATGAGCCCACCAACTTCCTGGCGAGATGCCTACGGTTAAAAACAACCGACATGTCAAGATCCAAATTCGAATTGGTTCCTGGTCCTGGTCAGAGACCACTGTGTTCGCGCCGGCGGTCCAACAAAGAGGCGAAGTAGCGGTGTCTTTCTTTCCATTACGAACGACACGCTTCGCCTGCTCCCTCCCCGTGTCCATTAGCGCTCCTGTCCAGAGCGAAGAGAAGGCGAAAAAGCGCCGCCGAAGCAGCATGAGCAGGCTTCTATTGCTACGCAACAATAGAGCAGGCGCGCCGCCCACAAAATGTTTGAATGATCGGGTAAAGAGCGAGCTTCTTATATGGGATCCGACGCATCCAGCAGAGCGAAGCAGCGTTCCATTCTTTTCGGCGGCATCCTTCCGCATTGGCGGCGAGTGGAGTGCCACAATCCCATTCATCATTTTTGATCTACATAACCCAAAGCCCATAGCACTGGCGACGTCTCCGGCATAAATGCAAGGAGGATGTATAGCTGATATAGGATCTTGTGGAACAGGATTTGATTCTGCAAGCGGTTCGGTACGAACGAAGAAATTTCGAACAAAAGGATCGGAACTCGCTGATAGGAAAGGAGAGAAAAACAAAGCAATGCCAAGAGTTCCGTCAATCTGCTGTTCATCGATAGACGAAGCTCTCTCTTTTTCATCTCGTGCCAGATGTAACAAAAGATTAGTCCTTTTTCCTTCTCGCGAACCACGGGAGCGCCCAGCGCCCAGAAGAGCAAAGCTCATTTTCAAAACAGGGTCAAGCGGCGCATTAAAAAGGGCTGGCCCGGGACGCTTACTTTGCGAACGAAGTTCAGAATTAACAAGGGTTCTCCGAACAAAGGGAGTGTACAACTGGGGCGCAGCCCCACTTTTTTGTTGGAGAGATAGAATGGAGTTCTTCACAAAGTTCGAGACAAAGGAAAAAATAAAAGTTTCTCTATAGCCTCTTCGTTTTGAGACATTATGGCTTTGGGGTCGACCCCGGTAACAAAAAAGGAATCCATAAAAACTTGGGATCCAACACCATGATAAAATACTACCCTCATGATTAGACCATGTCCCTGAGATTTGATAAAAAAAAGGTGCATTAGCGGTTAATACGTTGTAATTAGATAAGTTATTTGGAATATGACGGAACGAAAGACCAAGGAAAGAAAGAAGAATGCACAAAAATGCAGGTGCTGCACCAAACGCTGGTGGTTGTTTCTTGTTGTAAGTGAATGCAACGAAAAGACCCGGAAATAACGAATAATGAGAAAATTCATTTATAGACATTTCGTGCTCATTTCTAAATTTCTGCTTAGTTATTCCCATCATCCGGTAACCACAGGATGATCCCAATCTCCTTTTAGTAATAGATCTTTTTGATATGTCTCAGTCTCAGCGGCAAGGAAGAGAAAATGCATCGAGTCGTTTATCAAGAAAGTGGACGAGCATGGTGGTCCCTATATCTCTGAGGGGTGTACCACTGTTTTTTTTCAAGTCAGCTTAAGAGGTTCAAAAGAGAAAGTAACTCTCCTTATTCTTTGCTAGTGGAATGGAAGCAAGACTCTTTCCTATCCACTTTGCCGAGGGGAGAGAACTAAAAGATAACTCAAGCTAGACAGAAAGGTGCAAAAGTCCACTGTTTCTTAAAGATCCTGTAAGCAAGTAGGTTCAGATTGTCATTTAGCTTCAATTTCTTCAGTCTCACAAGCGGGTCCGCATGCAACAAAAGAAATTGTATTTGCCTACTACTCCGACCTTGCCCTGAAAGGATAAGGAAATTGGATAAGAGCGAGAGCTAGACTGACTGTTGGTCCAATGCTAGTGGAGGATTCAGACTGAGGACCCCCTGCGGCGGCTACTCATAAGAAGATGAAGGATTGAAAGAGGACTGATCACCCCTCTGATTTGTGATCTTTTAATAGAAAGAAAAAGCCTTCTCTCAGACTTCAAGGTCAATGAAAGCGGGATTCAAAACAAAATAAAATGATTGACAGGTACCAAAGCAAACATCCCTTTTCCCCTTGCCTGCCTCCCCATGACGAATCCTTTGTCTACCTGGATCTTCAAAGAGCCTCATAGCAAAAAATTATCAAGCAGAGAAGCCATTTCTTTCTCTCTCTGATACAAATTCCCATCTCATTTTTCTATTAAATTTTTCTTAAGAAAATATAGGGCAGGCCTAGGATTCCATAATTGCTAATTTTTTTTAGGACTCAAAAAGAAAGCAATAAGACTGAATGAAAAGTGAATTTTAGACCTGGCTGACTGACATGTTTACGTCTCATATTGGCTAATGTATTTGGAAGCCCTAGGAACGTCTGTCAAATCTTATTCAAAAACTTTCCAGGGTGGCATCCATGCTGAAAAAAGAGCTAAGAATATGAGTGTTGGTGGTTGAAATAAATAGAATAAAAATAAAATACCAGAAAGACAATCAAAATAAGCGCATTTGGGAGCAAATATAGTGACCATTAATGAGAGTCAGGTTCAAACAATTCAAGGATTGTAAAGACCATAAAAAGTAGAATGCACCAAATTGAGCCTATTACCAGTTCTAGGAAGAGCACACCAAAAGAAAGAAACTATTACTAAAAAAGCGAATCACATCTCGATCCACAAACTGCCAAAAGCCTTTGTTATTCCATTCCCAGTGGAACGTCAACCTGTTTAACAACAATTAAAAAAAAAACGTGCTGAAAGAAACAACCTTATTTTCAAGTGACAGGCAATATCCATTTCAACCTATTATGAAAGATAAATGGGTTAACTGCACAGCTAATTGAATTCCTTTTCGAGGTTATCTTGAAACCGCATTTGCTTCCTAATTAAACTGAGACTAAATCAAAATATTAAAAAAACGAAAGACTCCACAGAACATGAATGAATTCAGGTACATCACATCAGGCTGATATGTGCAGGTATCATACCTGTTTCAAGATTCTTGCTAAGCCCTTGCAACATATCCTGTTTCTTTTAAGGTTTCTTGAATTGCTCAAGTTCCTTTCTTCGGAGAAAGGAACTTGAGCAATTAGCGTGGTGGGTTTCAACAATTGAACTCGTTCGAGCAGCTAGCTCCGCACGCGGCACGCTTGCTACCAATGCTTTGCACCTGGACCTTTGATCGGCTTCTTCAGTGACTATGCACTCGTAGAGGTACCAGCATTACAAGCTTCACGAAACTGTTCATCTCTGCTGGTCGCTTCAAGAAACTCTTCCCAGGTGCGACTCACAGCGCTGCCTTGTCGGTGAGCTGCCTGCCAGGGCTTCCATCCTCTTGTTCTGTGTGACTGTACTGAGAGTGTAAACGAAAGCCTCAGACTTTTTCCCAAAAAAAAAAAAAATGAAAAGAAAAAGCAAGCCTCATGGCGTGAAAGATGTTTAAGCACCAGATTAACCAACTTGGAATTCGGAGCACACGTAGTAGGTAGTAGGTACAAATATCTTTCCTCCAAGTTCAACATAAGCACGGCAATTCTTGCACTAACGCTGGATCACATAAGATCCGACAGAGTACATGAGCGTATCGTTCCCCTGTACTGAAATTTCACCCAGCATAACACAATAGTAAGTACTACCATAGAGGTTCTCCAGAAGTAAAACTCCACTCGAGTCTAGTACCACACACACATCACTAGTGGCTCATCAACCTGAGCCCAAGGGCCTCGTCGACAGAACCTCGAACGACAGCCCATTCTCCTGGAGGCGCCGCTGGAGATCAGTAGGGCCAAAAACGGCAGCCGGCGTGTACACACCACCTTTCGGCAGGTTGCCACGCTGGCTCAGCAAGACGAGGGCACACTGGACCAGGACGATCGGAGTTGTGATGTAGCCAACCTCAGGTCCTGAAACCTTTGTGATGATCTCTTTGTCCGGTTTGCTTCCACGCTCAGATGCATGAGCTACGTCGCTGAAGCCGCGCCCAACAAACCACATCTTGAAGGAAGCGCTCTCGACCTCTTCCTCTGTTGGCCCCTTCTTTCTGAACAACCCAAGGGTGAAGAACTCTGGGTACTTCAGCAGAAGAGATCGACCAAAGGAGAAGTGTCCGAGCAGGCCGATGAAAACTCCAGTAAACAGAAAGCACACAAGGACCATCAAGGATCTGGAGGCGAGCTTCACACCAAAATGAGCAGGTTTGACTGAAGCCCAGAAGTTCTTCCTGTGCTCAGTGTAATCTGGGCTTTCGTTTGTTCCAGGAAGGCCCTCAGGATGCTCAGTCACAGTTGATAGAGTTCTCTTCACGACCACAGTATCAGCAGAAGGCAACTTCGTAGCCCACATTCCCATAGGATTACTATGCTCAATCAGTGAACCTTTGGGAGGTGGATGGCCTGGAATCTGCATAAAGGAAGAAACCTTAGCATCAATCAATATTTATACAGAACTTATCACTTGATTTTTGACATTTTCTACAAAAGCACAAATAGCCAATCCATAGAGAGAATACAAGCACATTCAGCAGATGTTTTGATCGTTTTACTGCAATAAGAAAACATTCAATGTATTTCATGAAATCTACCACACTTAAGGTATTAGTGAAGACATTAAGATAGTAAAGACCATGCCTGATCCTCCTGCCCTGTATGCAAGAGAAGAAAAAACACTTTCAAGATGTAAGAACTTGGATCTCCGTTCCGCAAGGAATGGAAGTGGGGGTTCCCTTGCTTAAAAAATAAAAACTGACCTAGAGTCATAAGACCTAATCTGCATATCTAAGTTGTTAGAAAAACAGGCCGTGACACTGGGAGTGATCAGCACAACTACGGATGAACAATAATAGCATACAGTGAACAGTAACACACAGCTCTCCGCTGGCCTACTGGTTTTACTGCTGGTTTGCTCAGAACGTGATTGAACACCCTTGGTTGTAGCATCAGTCGTGTCTTGCAATATCAACTGGGATATTTACTCAGAATTTGCTTTGACCTAACACTAGTACTCTATCAGTCCAACTCCGGTAGTTTTATTACATTTGAAATTTGAATACTAAAAGATGTTCTAACACGTACTCCCTCTGTTCTAAAATCGTTGTCATCATGCCAAGAATTTTAATTCAGAAATGAAGTAGAACTGCTGTCCTAACGGCAGCAATTTCAGAACAGAGGGAGTAATAACTTACACACTCCCTCCTACTTCTTATAGCATATGCACTTTGTGGTTACAGATCATGGAACATCACCAAACAATTGAAGGAAATACACTGAGGCCGTGAGGGCAAAAACCATATTCAGTGTTTATACGCTCAAAATGTCTAACTCGTTCACTAGAATAGTGACTTGTGGAAACATCAGTGGTCATACAAAAAAACACAAGGTAATGACAGATTGTTCTGCAACTCAAATAGTGTCCCTTCTCTGCTCCTATAGTTGTCTCCAGATGTAAAAAATACTCCTTTTCACATATGCTTAATATAGTTTACTAAATATAAGTTTACAGGAAGAACATTTTTTATATCAAGTAGCATCTAAAAAGTTTCTACTTTGTCATGCACAGGAACAAGAAGAACATAAAACACAAGTTAACACAATTTCCACATATATGCATATTAACATTGAACATACAAGAAAACTTTCCATTTCAAGAAAGAGAAATGTAAAAGGACACAAGGGCATAGAGATAGCATATTAAACATGAACTGCATACACACACATAAGGCATGGAGAGTTTTTCCAAAGGGGCTGAAGGACCACTCATACTCAGTACTAGTTGGTAGTTGGAAAATGAGAAACAAATGCTTGGTTGTACAGTAATAGCATCAAGAATTGACATCCCATCATCAAGGTGATGGTAAGGGCCCAAGGTGAAGTGAGTTCAGGAAAAAAATATTTACAGAAAAATACAGGAGGGTAAAGAACTATGAGTTGGTCAACATGCATTATCTCACCATAACAGCACAGGTAAATATTTCTAGTCAGCATAAAAATTCGCACTGACCTAGAAAATCCAGCAGATGAGAGAGTTAATTGTCTGCAGTTTACCATACGAATTAAGATTTTGCTAGAAGAACAACTTCTGCTAACCAATCACATTGGTAACACTCAGCACGGTAGATGCTTCGGTGCTACTCCACTATTCAGCTAAGCTAATTTTGGCATATGCCAGCTATAGATGCAACAAGTGATCCTCGGAAATCAAATCAATTTAGCACAAACCCTCTGGCAGTACTTTTTACAATGTATGCAGCATTTTGTGGAACATTGTCAAATAATTGAAGGCAAGAAACTGAGGCCATGAGGCCAAAGTTTATAGGCTCAACATCTCTAACTCGTTCCCTAGAATAGTGTTTGTAGGCTTGTGGCAACATCAGTGGTCACCAATCAAATGCAAGGTAATGACAGATTGTCCTGCAGCTCAAAAAGTGTCCCTTCTCTGTTCCTATAGCTGTCTCCAAATGTCTATGGAACTAATACTTCTTTCCACATATGCCTATTATAATGCACTCCCTCCAGATTATTTTTCTTGATGTTCAGACAAAACAACCTAGCTCAAAATTGCACTAATTGTCCTGTTGGAACGTCAACCAAAAAATCTGGAGGGATTGCTCAAAAAAAATCAGAGGTAGTACTAGATATAAATTAACAGAAAGAATATTTTTATATCAAGTAGCATATCAAATATTTCTACTTCTTAAGAGTCTTGATCATGCACAGGAAAACATAAAATGCAAGTTAACACACAATATCCATAAATATGCATATTTACATTGAACACACAGGAGACCTTTCCACTTCAAGAAAGAGAAATGTAACAGGACACAAGGGCATAATGATATCATAATAAAGAAGCAGCTATCCGATGTGATTCAAGGAGCAAGTTGTGAACTGTCCATTTACCAGGGAAAGAAGTTATAAACAAACCATTTGACAATTCTTTCTGCACACATACACACACAAAAGGCATGAAAGTTTTTCCCAAAGGGGCCGAAGGACCACTCAATACTACTTGGTAGTTGGAAAACGAGAAACAAATGCTTGATTGTACAGTAACAATGTCAATAATTGGCATCCCATCATCAAGGTGATGGTAGGGCATACAGTGAAGAGAATTCAGAAAAAGATTTACAGAAAAATATAGGTTGGTAAAGAATTATGAATTGGTCAACATGCATGATTTCACCATAACAGCATAGGTAAATATACTAACTCCGCATAAAATTTGAACTGAACAGAAGATCCAGCAGATATGAGAGCTAATTGTCTGGATTTTACCATACGAATTGAGATTTTGCTAGCTGAACAGCCTCCACTAACCAATGACATTGGTAGTACTCAGCAGGTAGATGTTTCGGTTCTACTCTACTATTCAGCTAAGCTAATTTCCTCTGGGATAGCATAGTAGCATACACAACTATTGAATTATTGATCCAACAAATTATTCTCGAAATCCAACCAATTTAGCACAAATCCTCCGGCATTACCAATTTCTAATATAGTAACCCATAATACGCAAAATAGATATGAATCTGGATCTGGCTCAGAAACTATGATTCAAAACGTCAGTACACTATGAAAGTCCAGGTCCAGATAAATAATCCTTCTAATTTCTAGGTCAATAAAAAGATTCTTCTAACTTCAGACTGACAATGTTTAAGTCAATGTGAAAATTGCTCCAAGCCTGATGAATAACGGGAATGCTACTTTTCAGTCGATTGAAAAGTAGCATTCTTTCAATCAATGGTCTTTTTTAGTGTTATTTCTTTTGTTATTTTTTTTATTTTTTATTTGTAGGATTATTTGTATTAATTAGTGTTATGTATAGACTATAGAAAAGTTTTGTCTTTTTATATTTATTGGATCTAGATCCAAGGGCTAAAAGCGTTGATTGAAAGGAACCCATTTTCAATCGACTGAAAATTAAACACTCCCGATGAATAATTACTCAACTGCAGCTTTTGTAGAGATTCAGAAGCAGCACGAAATTAATTGCCTGAATAGTTAGTTATTACTCACGTTGGGCCTCGGTCGCCTGGGCCGCGATCTACGCAGCGCCTGCAGCTTGCCGGCGTTGGCCACCCCGAGCACGGCCGACTCGTAGGTGCCGATGTTGCCGGCGATCCTCTTGCTCGACTGTAGGTACACGTAGGCCTCCACGCTCAGCGGCACGGACGGGGGCTCCCACTGCCTGCTGTGGAAGAGGAACCCGAGCTCGGCAGGGATGGAGTCAAACCCGCACGCGGAGACGATGAGCGAGCCGTTCTTCGCGGCGACCTCGTGGAGGTCGGCCTCGACGCGCTCCATGAACTCGGGCTCCCCGGAGATGTCGAGGCAGTCGGCCCCAGCCGCGGCGCAGGCCGCCGCCACGGCGTGGCCGTGGAGGCGGAAGGGGCCCGCGCAGGAGAGCACGACCCGGGCCCGCGAGGCGAGGGCCGCGAGGGAAGCCGGGTCGGACGAGTCGGCGATGAGGATGGGGACGTCCTCGGGCGGCGCCGCCGGGGCCGCGGCCCAGCGGAGCGCGGCGGCGACGCGGTCCCGGCTGCGGCCGGCGACCGCGAGGGAGCGGATCGGGGAGGAGGCGGATGGGGAAAGGAACTTGAGGGCCTCACGGATGACGTACTTGCCGGTGAAGCCCGAGGCACCGAAGATGACGACGTCGAACACCTCCGGCTCCGGCGGCGCCATGGCGGGCGGACTGCTCGAGGCGAGTGGCGAGGTCGGGTGGGGTACCACTGTACGCTGGAACCGCCTGCTGCACGCGGAGTGGTCCGAAAAATGCTGCGACTGATATTTCTGGGTAATCGGGCGGATTAGCGGAAGGTATGCGTGTTTTTCATCCACTTCTTTCACGAAAGAAATAGCTATACGTATACTTTGAATAAGAATAGCAGGCTAGTGTGGCAAGGATTGTAGTTCGTTCCACTTTCCGTTGGAATGGCGGCCCTAAATAGAGCTAGGTGAGCATGATTTGCAATGCTCAGCGGGATTTCCGTTAAAATGCAGCACAATTTTCAAATGCTTGCATGCAAAACATAGTACGTAGGCAACTAGGCAAGGGGATGACGGTTAGCCAGTGGAAAAATTGGATATCTGTTGGACGAATAAACATGATTTAATTTCTCCAACTAAACAGATCCGAACATTAGATTGCCACTAGTTTAACATCTCTCACAAAAAATACAGCGCATTCGTTGCCGCACTTATTTTCTCATGGCTACGTGTTTGATAGCCCCATGTGGTCTGTACTATGATTAGAACATTTTTGCAAATAGAAAGTCAAATTGTTCACCAATATTTGTATCAAGAATATACAACCATATTGTAAGTTCAAGTACAACAAATTATCTTTATTCAGATAAGATATGAATTAACAAAGGTAAAAAAATATCTACAGTTTTCAACTATATGTATGAATTACAACACTTGTTGAAAAAATATTGTATGAAAAGGGAGAACCACAATGTTGCTAAGGCATGAAAGCTGTTGATGGCACAATCACACTTGTATTTGATCCCTCATCACCTCACTACTTGTTCTTTTTTTTTGTCTCGGCTCTTTCTAGTACCACAAGCCTGAAAGTTTTAATAACTCATTAGTAAGGCAAATATTGGAATAAAAGCAAAGTTCAAAATCCAATGTCTAAACAGTGGTGCAAAGAGTCTTAGATGTCGTGCAAAAGCTATCTATTTTGGGTGCTAAGTAGTCATTCAGGGGAGCGGTAAGTATAAATTTAGTTGATCTGAAATCTTCAAATAGACTGGCATTGCATGAAAATAATAAAAAGTCCTTGCTAGTAATGAAAATTGAAAGAAAGTGAACTTCAACTCAGTGCATGGGACAAGCTCACATCTCGCCTTCAGCCTTCTTTTTTTTTTTTTGAAACTGCCTTCAACCTTCTTGATGACATAGTCAACCCTTTTGTTTTCTTGAACATGCATGCAGTATAGTTGACCAAAATGAATTGACTGTAAAGAGAAACAACAATTCAAATGAAAATCAGTTGAGAAATGGTACTATTTAGTTTATATGACAAGCTTTGTTTAATTGTATAAATTTGTTACAAGACAACTATATATGTAGAAATACGTCAACTGTATTTGATGGAAGTTTCCCAACATGGGTGTTGTTCTAATTCAAGCTAGAGAGTGGTGACTTTGGGAGTTAACTAGAGCTCAAGGTATATCTTTCCCGATTGCTCTTCACAGCAGTGTTTAGAAGTGTTAATAGGCTTTATGTAATAGTAATCATAGGAGCCAAAGTAATCTAGCAAACAAAAGGGTGTCTGCAGGATTTATTAATGTGTCATGGTCCTATTGTCTTTTTAATATAGTGATACACATGTCTCCTGCATGTTTGAGAAAAAAAAATACGACATACAAGTCATTCCTTGCTAGAAGACCCAATGATGCAATGAACACTTCCCTATCCATGACAACTATATGAAATTGGACATTCAGATAGTAAAATGTAGCCATTGTTTTTAGGGAGAATTGCACGAGTGTCCTTACTTTGAACCTTAATTCTGATTTTAGACCTCTTTTTGAGACTTTGCAAAATTAGACCTGATTGCATCCAAGTTGTTGCACAATGACCCCTATTTTGATGAGAAAAATTACAGTTTTGCCATCAAAATAGGGGCAATTGTGCAACAATTTGAATGAAATAGGTCCAATTTTGCAAAGTCTAAAAAAGAGGTCCAAAATCAGAATTGGACTTGAAAATGAGGGCAGATTTGCAAATGCCCCTTGTTTTTATTATGCATAGTGGAAATAATTTGGATTCATGGGCGACCTAGTATCTTTATGCATCTTGTCACTTTTGATATGATGTACCAATAAAATTACTACATTTATGATGTAGTATTCGATAATGATATGGAGAATATTTAAATAACTTATATGTTATTTTTCACTAAAAGTATAATATTACATCACTCAATTTATATGTGGAAATTCAAAACTTGTGAGAATTCAGGAAGAGTTGTTAAGCGTCAAGTAAAACAAATTAATAGCAATACTGCAATTAATTAAATATTCTTCCTATCATTCAAGAAATAATAAGTTATCTTCTTACTTATTATTTGACTCTATCCCATAAATTAATATTTTAATGCTCAGCACAAAACACATATCGCTGCTCAACAATAATATAAATAGAAATGACATTAGGGTGCCAAACTGTAATCTAAGGTTTGTTGCTATTATTGGTGAAACATATGCATATTTTTAATTTTCTAGAAAATAAGTAATATTTTCCTCCTGGCCTTCACACAACAAAGAGAAAAAAAAACACATAGTTTGCGCTAAAGTATATTCCATCAACCAAAAGTTCTAGTTCAAGAGGATAAATTGCAGCCATTGACCATGGTTAGCAACATTGATTTGACAATGTGCTAAGTATTGAATGCTGAAATAAGCATTATTTGCTGCTACCGATGTTCTGAGAGCAATGGGCTTTGAAATGCTCAAATTCTGAATATTAGCTATTACACTCATGATTTTATCATTGCCTCTCACTTATTGTGGTTTGGAGTCTATCATCTTGGTATTATCTACAACCTAAAAATAGGAAGCTGGCATCAAATAATCTTTAGTATTACTGAATATGGATCTATTCAGGTCAGAATAGGCTCACCTATGAGTTGTTCAAATTGTTTATTTTGGTTTATTGGAATAATATATAGGCATGTCTGAAGTTTCTAATATGGGTACTTTGATCAAAACTAAAATATCATTATTTTTTTGAATAACTAAATCATACTTCATATATAAATTCTCTAATCTGAATAACATTTGCTCTATATTAATCAGATGTTAAACCAAGTAAAAGATCCAGAAGATTTATAAACTACTTAACATGGTGGTACCTTGAAATCTTGATTATGTTCTGTAAAGTAGACGTGTGAAGGAGGGTAGCCAAGAGCTGAACCAATAGGAACCTTACCAGCAGACAGCAAAAGTAAAGTGCACCTTCACATTTCCAAGATTGCATCCACTGCAACCTCCATTGCTTCCACTTGTCTCCATGACTCTATCTATGCTTCATGGCAATGTTGTTGTCGTCACTGGCAAAGACTTGAGCATGCCTCCATAGAAATTACCTGTTGAGGAAAAGAATGCATCAAATTAACCCAGAAAAACATAGGAAAAAGGAAAAGTGGGAAAATAAATATTAAGATACATATGAAGGTAGTGGGCACTTATACGAACGGATATTGTAGAAGATTGTAATAGATGTCCCTGGTTACCTGAAAGATGGTTACAAATTGAATTATTTGAGAGAAAGTTTTTATATCATCTTTTTATCTCTACCGTAAGTCTCAGCATATATTTACAATAATATAACTATGGTTGAAACTATTAACATTTTGTTCAAGACAAAAGGTCAGTTATTAATTGTGACTGAAATGCATATTCACATGTTATGTCTCTCTAAACTTTTACTCCACTGTTGCTAGAAGAAGTATTGCCCAAACAACCAATATCAATTTTCTCCTGTAAATCTTCCATCCTTCTTCCTCAGCTGCTACACGTAACATGATCATTGCTAAACTATAGCATCAAGTGTCATTGTGTAAGCTAGAAGACTGTCTTCTTAGACACAAACTATCGAGCACATGGTCGGTCTATGTTTCTTTCTAGTGATCGAAGGGCAGATATGGTACACATCAACGGCAGATGCAAGGGGATGAGATTTAAACATTACAAAAACATTTTTCATAAATCAATCGAGGCCCAAATTTCAAGCATCACACCACATTTGACATCAAGATCCAACAAATTGGAAGATATCAAAGGAAAAAAAAAATACCTGCAAGAAGAGAGAGGTTGTGGCGTGGGCATTTGGGAGGAATAGGAGGTGAGATGAGCCAGTTTTTCTGCCTTTATCCTTTATGCTCTTTGTGCCTCCAAGATGTTGGATTCTCATCTCATGCCATGGCACACCGGCCGTGGCTAACATCACACAGGAGATGAGCGGGTGGCACCAAAAACAGAGGTGAGGACTAAGGAATAATGTGCAATTGAGCACTGTGGCGAGCAGACACGCGAAGGAACCTAGCGGCAGAATTGGGCGGAGAGGCGGCTGGTCAGCCGCGCTGCAATTTTTTGAAGGTGATATGATGATGATGGCAGCACTGTGCGAGAGAAGGCAGTAATGTGCGAACCACAACGAGGACCCATCAACAGAGCATGGATCAAGTTACCCACACGCACGCGCCGGTGATGGGGTCTTCCACAGTGGCCAAGGCTTCACCTTGATGCAGGGCCGTTCCGAAGATTTTAGAGGCCCAAGGCGAACATAAAAATCGGAGGCCCTCTATAATAAATATTTGAATTTCTCCATAACATTTCTGTATGAGTTTAAGGTCTTATCCTCTCATTTCCTCTACCTCTTTTCGTTGTATTGTGAGGTATACTTTCTAATCAACATGATATTGATCAAATGAACTAATCTATTTATTTATGACGTTGTGTCGTTGTGAAAAACTTTGAACAACAATTAGCATAGGTCAAACTGTCAGTGGAGGCAATTAGAGGCTGTGTGTACAAGATGATGAGGGTGATTTGCCATGCTAGATTGACAATGGATTCACAGTCATCGTTTCATCGATCATGAAATGATATCGGATTACCATCATCATATTTTATCAGATGAACGAGCAATGTGTTGTCTTGCGGCCTCTAGCTTTATGCTTACCTGGCTTGTATAATAAAAAACCAAACAAGGCGGCATGTACGTGTGCTGTAGCCTCTAGCTGCCTTGTTGAGCTGGATTGGACCAAGCCCATGCCACATCCGATGGGCCTTGTACACAAATACTTGCTGATAGCATAGGTCCCTAAGATTTGGAGGCCCTGGGCCGCCACCATGCCAGCCCTCCCCTCAGGGCTGGCCTTGCCTTGATGTACTCGCCGCACGGCGCACGTTGCCGCCTGAGCGCTCGACTGCAACACCAATTGACATGTCAAGGTCGTCGTGCTCTGTGCGCCGTTGCCTTTGCCCTTTGCTCCAGCCTGGCTTCCATCTCGAACGAAGCACCGCCACCAGTCGTCGCTCTCGCTCATGAACCCCCGAAAAGCAGAAGTGAATGAGGATTTTAGTTGGAGAAAAATGTGGAAGGACAAGTTTGCAAGACATGGGATTCGACATTTCTAGAAGGACCCAAATGCAAACGTCAAGAGATGAGATCTAGCAGCTGGTTTTCGTTTTCAAATCGATCAGGTGGTTGTATTTTACGTGGAAACACACATGTTTTAATATATTAAGATCAGGATCAAATTAAAGACGAAACACATCTAGCTAGTAAGTATATTTGCTTTGTATAGAAGTAGTGAAGTTGAAAAGGTTCATTATCCATCGTAATATTTTTATAATTTAAACATCTCCACTTCAATTTTGAAGTACTCATCAATCTAATTGTCACTTGGTTGGATGTTACATTTAGCTTCAGGTCAATAGTTGTTAGTGTTTGTGTTGTACCCCGTATACAGTAAGGAGGGAAATATGTTAGCAACTATGCGGTTTGGAGAAGGGCATGGCAGTAGTGTGTAGGGCCGGATCTGGGGCAGGCAAGTGGAGCGGGCGCTCCAGGCCCCCGAGACTTTGGGGCCCCATCCCAGGTATATACGTATGCTTATATATGTTTCACTGTCACACGATTATCCTGGTAAAAATTCTAACGCCTTCTTAGTTTCCAGTTCAAACTGAAAAATGATGGTCTTACTGCACCGTCTATTGGATTATGACATGATCTGTATGCTCTAGAGCTACCTTGTCTCATCAATGCAATAGGCATCACACATATGCATAGTTGTAAGGATGCATCATTTCTATGTAACAAAGAACGATAGCTCAACAGATCTGAACACGGGCCCGTTGCCGTGCTTCGCTTACTCTTGTTGTCAAACCTTTTTTTCACTCGACTAATTGCACATAGGATCAAACTAAGGACAAATGTAACATGTCCTCTGTCTAACAATCTCAGTCAATGGCTTCAGCTTTAGAAATGCTAGAACAAATATTAAGACAATATTAGTAAGTGTATGATATGATCTATATTTATGGTCTTAAGTTGTCCTCTCTAATAATTATTTATTATACATGTTTGAAAAACTTACTGTCAAGAAAATACATGCTAAACAAAATTTAGGTGTTTAATTATTAAAGGGCCTCGATTTTTCTTTCGGCCCTGGCCCCCTTAAATATCAGAACCGGCCCTGGTAGTGTGGCTTGAGGGCTTAGTTCAACAAATAAGAAAATCATGTGCACAACGACCTTTTTTGTGTGTTCTAGAAACCTCACTTAGCTCTTTCTCTGCTTGGTACCCTTTGTAAGGTTCATGACCATTGAGATCATCCCAAGATATGATGTTTTTGTGATGAATAATAAATATAAAATGTGATTAATATCTACATGGGTGTTGTTCGTGTAGAAAACATTTTCTACCTTATGATGATTGTCAACGGCGGCCTTGTCGATTGATGAAAATAATCACAAGCATAGAGGCTTGATAAAGTCCAAGGGTTAATGAAGATGGATCAAGACTAAGGACAAGCTATGATGTAACTGTTGGGTACACTTGCCTAGTTGTTAGGGCTTTGAGTCTATAGGAAAAACCGGACTATCAAGGGGGTCTAGGTCATTCTCTTAGGTCATGTCTAGGCGGTGATGTACAAGGTTGATCAGTGAAATCACAGACACTAGTTGACAGTGGAGAAATCAAGGAGCTGTTAGGAGAAGCCGAGAAACGAAGTCAAACGAGGACGAGGAGTTTCAACTTCAGGATGAAGTGACCGGACAGAGGGGTTATTGGTGACCGAAATATACGATCACTTAGAGCTTTTGTCCGGAGGCTACACCGCAGAAGCAGGGAAACTGCCAGAGTTGGAAGCTATAAAGACCGGATGGTCCGGTCTGTACAGTTCACTCTGGGCAACGAGAAAGCTAGTGTGCGAAATGTTTCTGGACTGGAGAGAGAAACAGACCTGACAGTCTGATCAGTTGACCGTATAGTCCGGTTAGCAGGAGTCAACTTGGAGCTCAATGTTGCAGTGACCGGACGGTCCAGTCAGGCGGTGACCGGACAGTCCGGTTAGTCGGCGCAGAAAGCTAATTTCATAGAGCAACGACTAGTTTGAGATTGGGAGCATATATAACTTTGTTGCTGGGGATTTCGTGACCTCTCTTGGTCAGTGGAATACCTGAGAGCATTTGGTAAGGTCCAAGAGGAAAAGATGAGAGCACTAGAAGGAGATATTGCATATCTTGAGAGTGCTAGTAGAGAGTAACTTGAATATCTTACACATCTAAGACTAGGGTGTCCTTGAGGGTGTGATCTAGATTGTTACTCTTGGTCTATGGTGAGACCTAGACCAGTTAGGTGTCGGTGATCAAGCCTATCGTGATTGGTTGTGAAGGGCGTCACACGTTTGTAAACATTTTGAGCCCGTCGGTGAAAGGGGCATCAATAGTGAGCGCCCGCGTAGGCTCAGGGAGTCCGATAAGTTCTCGAGAGAGGCGAGCTTGTGCCTTGATGACAGCGGTGACCCATACCGTGTCTTTACTCCAAGAGTGATTGCGGGCTCATTGGCGAGAACTCCAATTGGTGGCGGGAGGGACCGGAACTCCGACGGGAGTGATCCAACAAGGAGTAGGGGAAGGCACCATCCTTCTGAGACCTCGGAAAAAAAAATTATGAGCTATCTCTTACTCTACTTCTTACTTTGATGCATTACTTTCCGTATTTATATTCCGTGCTATTCATGCTTGTGTGCTTGTCTTGTTCTATTTGATTATCTTGTAGACTTGCATGATTAGACTTCTTGCTTGCTAGTAGTGTTTGAGCTTCCGTATTTGATCACTAGCATGTATAGGAGTTGCATTGGCCTGAGTGCTTACCCTTGTATATGTTGTACTACTCATGCTCGTGTGCACTAGTTCCTTATCTTCTAGAACTGTATAAGTAGGCTCCTTTGCTAGCTTGTAGTGTGCTTCCGCTTTAGTTTATTACTAACTTGCATAGGAGTTGTATTCTGTCATCATATCTTCTTTCAAAATTAATTTTCTAACATGAAGCATTTAACGACTTTTGGATTTTTTACAGGTACTTGTTGTAGGAGGTAATTAACCACTTTAGCCCTTGAGATCTTGTCAAATGGCCAATTCACTATTATTTGGGACTATCGTAAATCTCCCAAATATGTTTTATATTCAAGAATTGTTATAAAAATTATAGGACTGAAATTGTTATAATTCGATATTCATTAATGGAGATAATGAAGCAAATGGAGGTGTATCGCCAAAAAAATTATTGAGGTGTAGATGACTAGATAAATCCACAAGAGTTGAATGTGCATCAAGGTGGTGTAGCCTAAAAATGAAAGGGTGACAAGAAAGGATGATACAAATGATATGTATTCATTGAAAAAATGCTCAATAATGCCACTATTAACAGCAATGAAGAGCATAAACCATACCTCATATACAAAAATAATTGTCAATTCAACTCTTTATTCTCAAATTTATGTAAATAAGCAAAATTAAAGTTTGTAGTACAACCATATCTTTTATTATCAGTCTTTTACATATATTAATGCGACAACTTATTCTATACTGTCCACTTCTTATATTTCCCATGTTGCACCATTGCAAAACCCTTATCTATCCAATTGGATGTGATCAACCTTACTTAATGGTCCTTTGTCTCCAAAACCTCAAATGATATACCATTTTCTTGGAGGCGCTGCTGGAGGCCGGTCGGTCCAAAAATAGTGCCTGGCGTGTACACACCCCCTTTGGGTAGGTTGTTGCGCTCGCTCAACAAGGTGATGGCACATTGGATAAGGGTGATCATAGTTGTGATGTACCCAATATCTGGGCCTGAAACTTTTGTGATGATCTCTTTGTCCGTCTTACTTTCATGCTTTGAGGTGTGTGCGGCATCAGTAAAGCCGCGCCCGACAAACCACATCTCAAATGAAGAGCTATTGACCTCATCCTCGGTTGGTCCGCTCTTTCTAAATAACCCAAGAGTGAAAAACTTTGGGTATCTAAGGAGAAGAGACCGACCAAATGAGAACTTCCCAAGCAAGCTGATAAAAAATCCAACAACCAGAAGCCACACAACAGCCTTCAAGGAGGTAATCTTCTCACCGTAATGAGCCGGTTTGATAGAAGACCAGAAGTTCTTTCTATGCTCGGTATACTCTGGGCTTTCTTCTACACCAGGAAGGCCCTCTGGATACTTAGTCACGGTAGATAGAGTCCTATTCACGACCGATGTGTCTGCATTATGCAACCTTGTAGCCCACATTCTTAGAGGATTATCACGCCCTATCAGTAAACCTTTGGGAGGTGGATGGCCTGGGATCTGCGTGCATCAAGAAACCTTAGCATCAATCCAGATTTTGTTTTATGTGAAAAGTGTGTCATTTGATATATGTAGGTTCCACAAATGATCATTTCATATAATGAACATGGCACTAAAGTTTCGATGGATGTTTGGATCATTGTACTGCAATTAATACGAAAGCATGCAAGGTATATACTATCATGAAATCTATTAAAGTTAAAAAAACAATGTGAAATATCAAATTCAATATTTTAATCAAGAGTTATATTGCCTTTGATGTCAACGCCTGATAGTATATCAACTGGTTCGATCGTGAGGAATTAGCTAGTGATCAGTAATGATGGAACATTCTCGTAGAATTGGAGGGAACAACCGAGGACATGCATGAGGCTAAAGGCCACGTTCGATTCAATAGATTCATGAATGAAATCTATTAAAGTGAGATGTACCAAAATTACTAGTAAATAATTGGGTTGCGACAACACATTAAACATTCATCGTTGCATTGCATCACCAGTCACCACCAGTCACGAAGATGTTGATGACATTGTTTCCAAGCAAGGCTCTCGACCAAAACTTTCTAAAATTACAGAAGTAGCGAGAAATAAATTAAAGTTACTCACACTGGGCCTCCGCCTGGGCCGCGACCTGCGCAGCTCCTGAAGCTGGCGAGCGCTGGCTAACCCGAGCACGGCTGACTCGTAGGTGCAAATGTTTGCAGCAATCCTTTTGCTCGACTTCATGATCAAGTACGCATCCACGCTTACCGGCGCGGACGGCGGCTTCCACTGCCTGCTATGGAACAGGAACCCGAGGTCCGCGGGGACGGAGGCAAACGCGCACGCGGAGACGATGAGCGAGCCGTTCATGGCGGCGACCTCGTGGAGGTCGGCCTCGACGCGCTCCATGAACTCGGGTTCCCCGCAGATGTCGAGGTAGTCGACCCCGGCCGCGGCGCACGCCGCTGCCACGGCGTAGCCGTGGAGGCGGAAGGGCCCCGCGCAGGAGAGCACGACGCGCGCCCGCGCCACCATGGCCGCGAGGGAGGCCGGGTCGGAGGAGTCGGCGATGAGGATGGGGACGTCCTCCGGCGGCGGGTTCGGCTCCGCGGCCCAGCGCAGCGCGGCGGCGACGCGGTCACGGCTGCGGCCGGCGACCGCGAGGGAGCGGAGCGGGGAGGAGAGGGAAGGAGAAAGGAACTTGAGGGCCTCGCGGATGACGTACTTGCCGGTGAAGCCCGAGGCCCCGAAGATGACGACGTCGAACACCTCTGGCTCCGGCGGCGCCATAGGGAACGGTCTGGCACGATGGGGGTTTGGGTTCGCTCACTGAGCGGCAGACCTTCTAAATAGAGCCAAATGGGAGTTGGGAGGCACCTGCAATTAAAGTTCTGCTTCATTGAACCGAAGCAACTGTCGCAATAGAAGTCGATTTTTTCTCCAACTAAATTCAAGGAGCATCCTCAAACATTACATTGCATTGCCACTACACCTAACATCTCCAAACCAAAGCCGAAACACATTTGTAGAGCCAAAGACATCAAGAGCTACTATACTTTGCTTTAGACATCTTCGTTTGATTTTGGAATACCCATCAACATGACATTTTTCCGGTTGGATATTGCATCTAGTCATCACGTGTTGTTGGTTGTTGTTAGCCGTTTGTGCCATACTTGGCAATTTTCTTTTTGAGACAAAATTGTTTGCATGGTTGTTGGAAATAGCATACCAACAGAATGGTTTGAGGGCTTCGTTCAGAACATAAGAAAAACATGTGCCTACCAGCTGCAATAGTCTATGTAAAAGTTGAAAACCAAGAAAAAACAGCACACACAGCCAAAAAAAATATTGATTTTTTCTTAATGATGAAATCGACACATAACTATGTATAGAAAACTGCTAATATAATTAAAACTTTAGTATAATCATCTTCTATATGTATTACTTGCTTTTCCATGGTCACAAACCTGGAGGCAAATAAGCTAATACTAGTTCATACTCTTGTTGTGATTCTTTCATCCACTATTACAATAAAGCTCTGTAGTAGCAAACGTCATTTTTGCCTTAGTAGCGGTTCTTTAAAAACACCGTGACTAAGTGTAGCACACTTGTGTGATCGCAACTACGTTAGAAAAATAGTTGCGGGCATAAGGGAACCACAACAAAGAACCAACTTAACTGCTACTAATCAGCAGAATATAGTTGCGGTTTCTATCAGGACCGCAACTAACACCTAAAGCACATTTAATAGCGGGCCTAACAACTAAGCACATTTAATAGCGGGCCTAACAACTAGGTTCGCAACTGGCAACCACATCCTATTATAAAAAGGGGAGGGTGCGGCGTGACAGTTTCACTTTCGCTCACGCCACAGTGCCCCCTTTTAGGGTTAGGGTTCTTCCTCGGCCGCCCTTCTTCCTCCTCCGCCTCCGGCCGTCCTCGGTCTCCTCCACCTCCTCCTCTCATCCACTAAGCATAGCGAAGACGTCGAAGAGCCGTCGCCGTTGGGGCCGCGCGCGGTGCGTCTGGCGCACCTGGTGCCAACGCGTCATCATCGTCGCCAACATGTTGTCGCCTCCTACTCCGTCTTTCGATCGCCATCACGCACCGCCGTGTCAGCCACAGGTGGATTTGGTGATGGCGGCGCCTCGGGCGGGGGCGCGTCGGTGGCGATAGTGGTGACGGTAGTGCCTAGAACGGGAGCACGTCTCCACGAGCGCGCTCTCCCTCCTCCTTCACCGGCTCTGGTGGCGGCCGTGGCGTGATGCCTTTTTTAACAAAAATATAACCTAAGGCAGTGGTGGTCCTTAAACCGCTACTAAGTTTGTAAATAACTAGTGACAAAGGGCCAGTGACATTTCGTGTTCCGCAATTGAGCCTCCTTTTAGCCCACTACAACATAGCATAATTATTAGGGATGGCAATGAGTACATTGATCCACACCTATACCCATGTCGGATCTCAAATTCTCCCTATACCCATATCCAAATGGGTCTGAATACTCATTGGGTTACTCATACCCACTAATATAAAAGTAAATAATAATAATAATATATTTCACATTTAGTACATATAAAAATAATTATTTACAACTTTTACATTAAATAAGAGTTTCTAATATGATATAGGTACTACAAATAACTCATTATGACCATAGTATTATAAAAAATAATAAAAAAATCACATATTAATTGAATTCATAGGACCCATGGATAAATGGGTATGGTAATAAGATAATGGACCCATACCCATTTACCCGATGGATAGTGAAAGTAACCTATTAACAAACTCATGGAGGGAGAAAGAGTCCCAAACCCATACCCTAATAGAGTAAAAACCCGTCGGATATCGGGTAATGGGTACCCATTGCCATCCCTAGTAATTATAGTAGTGACCGTCATACTAGGGCAGAGCCAGCGATAAGCTTAAGGGGGTACTAAGTATGTTATTTGAAAAATCGAAGGAGTTGCAGTGGCGGATCTAGGTTCCGAATTATGGGGGTGCAAAATTATACAAGTCAAATAAAATTTTAAAAAAAATATACAAATATAAGTCATGAATAATTATGTAGTTTAATTCATTGTCAAGGTAGACAATTTTTTCATCTTTAATGTAGATTTGGACGCAAAACAATGATATTTTACATGGTTTATACATGCCTAATAATATACTAGGGAGTCTTTGTACTTAGGTTTTTGCAAATTTTTTGGGGTACAGCTGTCCCCCATGCTACTACTGTAGATTCACCCTGCGCAGGAACAAAGGTCCAGTGCCTTGCCTGCACAAAAGATGGCCCAAAAAGATGTCCAGCAGTCCTACTCCTATCTATCCAGCAATTCGTTCTATATTATATATATATAGCAATTGCCCAGAAAAATGGCTTAAACGTTTCGTCTCGGTCTTCGACAGTTTGCCTCGAAAGCACCTCAGATGCTTCCATGATTTCGTTATCTATTTATATCATAATGTTTTATGAAAAACTATAGATGGATAGAGTATGCTACTAACTATTATCGTGCCAAAAAAAATGATTCAACAAATACTTGTGCAAGACCTAATGAAAAAAGGGAAAATCATCTTCACCAGTTGTACGTTGCTACTATTTATTTTGCGGAAAAGTCTATTTTACGCCCCCAAACAATCTACTTTATCCAATTTACCCCCAAACAAAATCTTGACTTAATTTACACCCTCAAACAATTCAAGTTGGCGTAATTTACTCCCTATTATAATTTGTCTTTTTTCTTTTTCTTTATACACTTTGAATTTTATGCTCAAATTTTACACTATGAAATATTATAACAAATCACTACTTAAAATATATATTTTTCTATTTTTTCTAAATATTTTATATATAATTTTAGAGCTCTATAGTTAAGGTAGTATTAAATATTATTAAACTATATAACTTATGCGTAAAATAAACTTTATATTTTTTTAATGTAAAGTTCTATAAAAAAAGCTATCATTATACGAAATTTTAGCACTAAATTCATATTGTACAAATAGAAACAAAAAAGACAAACTATATCAGAGAGTAAATTGCACCGATTTAAATTATCTGAGGGAGTAAATTGAACCAGTATTTTATTTGGGTTGTAAATTTAACAAAGTGATTTGTTAGGGGGAGTAAAATGGACTTTTCCCTTTATTTTGCTATACCTTAAATTTGGCATGATGATGCATATTACAACATTTGAACTATCAATCTATTTTTGCAACTTGACTGTGGAAGCATCTAACGGATAGGACCACTAGATATCCTTTCGTCTTAGTTATATGCAGGACTAGTTTGATTTAGACCCTGACAATTTTGCTTGGTTCAGACAACACTCCTAGACGTTCAATTTCATGTGTCTGCGATGGAGAATGCTATTTGCCTAGCGAGCTGCCTGCCAAGACTAGGCCTGGGCAAAAAAACTGAGATGCAAAAATCGAAACAAAAAAAACCGAAACATCAGATATCGAGTAATATATCGGGTACAATACCTGAGAACCCGAAATTGGTTTGGCCGGTTTCGGTTCTCAAGGCCGGGTACCCGAACAACCCGAACAGTATGTACGAGAGTCAATCAAACTGTCGAGTATTCTTCTCCTCAGTTTTAATCAGGCCGATAACTGCTTTAGTGGGCTAATGGTGGCCCATGTATACGTCCCTGTACTGTACCTGTATCTTGGCCGGCCTGAGCCTGAGATCGTGAGTCCCTGAGAGTCTGAGACCATGACCTAATGTGTCCTGCCAACTGCCGAGTCTAGTCTGCCGACGCCGAGTGCCAAGAACAAAGCATAGCGCTGCTGCCGCCGTCGTCACACAGCAGTTCGCCGTTGCCCTACACAATCACGCGCCGCCTGTCCGTCGAATCGCTAGCTGCTGGTGTGAGTCAAAGTTGAACTGTCTGCTGCTAAATTTTGTCTTCGTCAGTCACACACACACACCACGCAAGGAGTCAACAGACTCACAACAATCTTACACTGTAAGCTCTCGATCTCTTCATCTCTCATTCTCTGTGTGATTCTATTTTAATTGCCGATGCTGTAATCAATGCTTTCCTATATAATTTAATATATATGTTTGGCCAGCTGAGATGAAACTCCGACGTAGTAAATTTACTAATTAAATAGGAAAGATATAGTCAATTTACTAATGTTTCTATGATATGATCGTATTTTATTTGGATAGATGTCAACAATTCTTTCTTATTTAATTTCATATGACAATTGACAACAATTTTCATCGGATTTTATTTGAGTAGATGCCAAGAATTATTTCTTATTTACTTTCATATGACAACAATTCTTTTCCATTTTATTTGGGTAGATGTCATCTACGCCACAAGGATCAGGACCTGATTGTGCTAGTGCATGGCTGTGGGAAATAATGGTTCTGTGGAGGTAGTTCAAGTCAGTGATGGAGAAGACAAAGAGGGTGAAGATGGACAGGATAAAAATGGAAGAAAACATATCACTCCTCGATCTGAAATGTGGCAATATTTCACCAAAGTTCTGGTATAACATATTTTGTAGTCTACTCATCATCACATATGATGGTTTGTTAATTTTGTTAATCATATTCTATGTTGCTAAAAGTATGGGTAGTTTGGTCATAACCAAGAATTGAACCGAAATTTTAGTAACCAAACTTTTCGGATATCCAATAAATAATCAAAAGTTCAGATATCAATTCTAAAGAACCGAAGTTTAAAAAAAACGAAAAAACCGAACCGAAACTTCGGGTAAAATCGAATGCCAGATCTAGCCAAGACGTAAACCGAACAGGCCCCTAGAGCGTGTGTGCATGAACAACTATGCAAATTGCTAATTCCTAAAAAGATTTATCCTTGCTCATGTCACCCTCTTAATTTGTAGTTCTAGTTCCACCATATAACACCACTGTCGTCGTATATAAAAGCGTTTGATAATTACTAGTATATCCTACACAAGTAACGCCGTCCATCAAGATAACTTGACAACATTACTCTTTTCTGCTAAAAAAAACATATTTGGAATGTCCACGGAAAACAGCGGGAGATGTGTATTACCTTGACGTTCTTCTCTAACTACATGATGAAACTCAAACGTGATGATCATCTAGCAGTGTGGCTATGAGGTGTTCCTGAGAATCCAATCCGATCGGAATCGGAGCTTGACTTGGTTTTCTTATCACTGATAAGAAAAACGAAAGACGGCGAAAAGGAAAGAAAAGCAACGCAAAAGGACGAGGAAAGCAAGAGGAAAGATGCTTTCAGCCGTCCATCGCGTGGTTCAAACGCAACGAGATGCCCTGCCGCCGCAGCCGTACACGTGTCCCATTCCCCGGACCAAACTGACGGTTCAGATGCTCGGGGACACAGCACCAACCTCTCGTTCACAGACATGAGGCCCCGATTATTAATGGGCCCACTGGCATTGAGATAAGCCATCTCTAAAGTGTGGAATCGGCTGGTGCACCGGTTGTTACCAGTATAAATCCACTTGAACCCTAGGATTCGCCGCGAGCTTATCGCTTATCATCTGCGCCT
This sequence comes from Eleusine coracana subsp. coracana, assembly GCA_032690845.1. Taxonomy (NCBI): domain Eukaryota; kingdom Viridiplantae; phylum Streptophyta; class Magnoliopsida; order Poales; family Poaceae; genus Eleusine; species Eleusine coracana. The sequence continues at coordinate 54,369,572 of CM064430.1, read as the reverse complement.
CCCCATCTCTGTGCCCCTCCTCGTCCTCCGCGTGATCCATCCAAACCAGGTAAACCTTGACCCATACCCGCTCCGATTTACTTCCAAATTTAGCATCCCGCTCTTGATTTAGAAATTTGGTTTGCTGAAATCTTTTGGGGAATCGAAGGCTAATTTTCTCTTGCTTGGCGGGTTTTGGAGCTAGGCTCACCATGTCGGACGACGAGCACCACTTCGAGTCGAAGGCTGACGCGGGGGCGTCCAAGACCTACCCTCAGCAGGCCGGCACTATCCGCAAGAACGGATTCATCGTCATCAAGGGCCGCCCCTGCAAGGTATACATGCCTTGATCTCGGTTTCAGTTTAACTGCCCGATGCGCAGTTTAGATGCGCATGGTTGTGTGGCTCAACCGGTTGGTTGGAGCTGTTTGTGGTCATTTTGATGTTAGGATGTGGCATGTGAAATGGTTGACCGTTGACCTGTCACCTGTATCTGGGGATGGATCTCAGGTTTGAATGGAATAGATTGCTAAGTAATTTTTTCTGTAGGAAAATGATTCCTGAAACATGGGTATTTGGGCATAGGGTTTCTAGTTTGACCATCACCAGTGCTCAAAATAGTCAAGGAACAGTTTACAATCAATCAAAGAAACATGAGTAAATTTTAAAAACTTTCAAAGTTGATGTAGGTCACAGAAAACCAGCTTTTTCAGTCGGGATGGTGACTAACATAGTAACATGTGAGGAAGTTGTATTTATTTATTTATTTGCAACACATGTCAGAATACTTGGTTTGATACAATGGATTCCGAAGGTATAGGTTTTTTGTAACCTATGGCAAAATACTTCTAAGTATTTGAAATTTACTCAACGAAAAGGGGAACTCACAGTTCTACATTTTATTGTTAAATGTTGCAGGAGTTTATATTTTGGTCAGATGTACTTTGGATCTAAACAAATAGATGCTAAGCATGCTCTATCTAGTTTTTCTCCATTTTGGTACATAATCGGGGACATAGAGGACAAAGCTAGCAGAATATTTCTTACCAATAGCTTGCTGTGCACTATTAAAATTTGTCTTTGTATTGTATCTTCCTGTAAGCTTATGGTGACACCCACTTTCTTGAGTCCTTGTTTAGTATGCTTATAAGCTGTCATGTCTTAAGCGAATGATGGATTAAAATTTCACCATAGTATCCTTGCAACTAAATTATTCATGTTTGTGTATCCGATGCTTATTGAACCAAGTAAACTTGTGCTGCAGGTGGTGGAGGTGTCTACCTCAAAGACCGGTAAGCACGGTCATGCTAAATGCCATTTTGTTGCCATAGACATATTCAACGGTAAAAAGCTTGAAGATATTGTTCCTTCCTCCCACAACTGTGATGTGAGTTAGATTTCTGACTGTTTAGTTAAGACCTCTTATTGATTGGTTTGCAACTAACACATTTTTCAATATATTTGCAGGTTCCACATGTGAGCCGCACTGAGTATCAGCTGATTGACATTTCAGAGGATGGATTTGTATGTTTCTTATAATCATTCATATTGCCTCGTTTTGAAGAAATCTTACTCTTTATATACCTAATGTTTAAATTATTGGTTTCAGGTGAGCCTTCTTACTGACAGTGGCGGCACCAAGGATGATCTTAGACTCCCAACTGATGAGAATCTCCTTAATCAGGTTTTGTTTCACATACCTTTCAGCATCTTTGCTTCTCTGTGATAAGATTGTCCAAAAGATTTACCCAAAATCTTTTTGATGATTCAGATTAAGTCTGGATTTGCGGAAGGGAAAGATCTTGTGGTGACTGTCCAGTCTTCTATGGGGGAGGAGCAGATCTGCGCCCTAAAGGACATTGGCCCGAAGTGAACTTTTCCTAAAAGAAGCCTGGAATATTGGGGGGAGCTCTTGTATCTCAAGACTAAAATTGAAAACCATTATCATTACCTATGGTGACGTGCGGAATCTTGTATCTTCTATGGTTTTATGACCTCTACCAATAAATTGAATTAAAATGGTGAAGACTTGCACATCCTTGCTTGCTGCTTACTCTGGTGATGCTATTGCTCCTTCGATGGATGGCACCTTAAGTTCTGGTGCATGCTTTGATTCTGAATTTTTTAATCTTCCGTGCTGGGAGGCAATTACCGGCCTGATTCTGGTGTGTGTGTGTGTTTCTAGGTCTTTGCTTCAAACTTTTGTACACTTGTCTGATCCCCACTAGAAATCACTTTTGTACTCCAGCAGCGACCATGACCTGCAAGGTCCTTAGAGTAGGCAATAGACACCGATTTGCCTCATCTAGGGAGCTTGACAAGCGTGTCACCAGTTCCAGCGATTGAAGCACAACAATGTACTAAAAATACGCCTCTGCACCGTCCACCTCTACTCCCTGTTCTTTTCTGCTCAATTTTGTTGACTACGTATGACGTAACCAACCATTCCTATCATAAGTAAGAAAAGAGAAAGGGACTGTGGTCTAGTGGTTACAAGAGCTTCAGTAACATTTTAGGTCTTGGGTTCGTTTCTCCATAGGAGTGAATTTCTTAAGATTTAACAACATTGATTCATTGAAAGGACCTTATGTTGCCTAGAGGGGGGGGGGGGGGGGGGGGGGGAGGGTGAATATGCGATTAAAACAAATTTGTAGCGGATGAACTCGAATAAGTCCGGGCAAGGTTGGACTAGTCCTAGAGCTGAACTAGTACTTAAGATTTCTAGACAAATTCAGGACCCGGACTAGTCCTTAGGGTTCCCGAACTAGTCCGGGGGGGGGGGGGGTTGAATAGGCGATTAAAACAAATTTGCAGCGGATGAACCCGAATAAGTCCGGACAAGGTTGGACTAGTCCTAGAGCTGAACTAGTACTTAAGATTTCTAGACAAATTCAGGACCCGGACTAGTCCTTAGGGTTCCCGAACTAGTCCGGATTCCCGAACTAGTCCGGGGGGGGGGGGGGGATTAAAACAAATTTGCAGCGGATGAACCCGAATAAGTCCGGGCAAGGTTGGACTAGTCCTAGACCTAAACTAGTACTTAAGATTTCCAGACAAATTCAGGACCCGGACTAGTCCTTAGGGTTCCCGAACTAGTCCGGATTGCACGACGGAAAGATGAAATAAAAACATGTTTTTGACATCTAGATACAAATCGACTTCTACCAAGTTGTTCTGGACATATAGATAAATTCAGGACCCGGACTAATCTTTAGGGTTCCCGGACTAGCCCGGACTGCGCGACGGAAAGATGAACAAAAAACACGTTTTTGACATCTAGATACAAATCAACATATATATGAATAAATACACCGAATGAATTGAACCAACAACAAGTATAATGATAGAATAATTTGGTATAAGCAAATCAAGCACAAATATGAAGAACAAGGTAAAGAACTTGTAAACTAAATATGAGACGTGATGATTTGTTTTCTGAAGTTCAAAAAATCTTATGTCTCCGTTGAGGAGTTCCAAAGAGCCGGGTCTCTTTCAACCTAAATCCTCACCGAGCAATCACAAAATTCAAGCTCGGGTTTTCTTCCTTCCTTTGATTCCTTCCCTCGGAGGTGAATCGAAACCTTCACAAACTTCCCGAGACTCACCACAAACTTGGAAGCTCACTGGGCGACGCCTTGCCATCTAGGGGATGAATCTCCAAAAGTAACAAATATCACAAAGATTGCTTGCTATAAACTCAAGTGCTCAACAATGAAATTAGCTCTCTTTCACTCAATCTCTCACCTAATCTCACCCACAAGGTCAAGCACTAAGAAATGGGGAGAGGAGAGGTTGTTTCTTGGCATAAATGCATGTTTCTTTACTATGGAACCGACAACCAAACCATTGGGGACGAAGGGGGGGAGTATATATAGGAAGTTTTAAAAAACTAGCCGTTATGTTCTGTCAGTGGCCGTCTTAGTCCGTCCATGGGGGCCGTCCTAGTCCGGACCAACTCAGAACAGAACAAATATTATCGTTGTTAGTCCCTCAACCGTCTTAATCCGGTTAATCCTGTCTTAGTCCAGTTGACCCTAGAATCCGTCCTAGTCCGGGTTTCGCGGTCCTAGTCCGGATCAGCCGAAAATAGAACCAAAATGATTCCGGACCAGACCGAGCCATCTTAGTCCGGCTGGACCTGTTCAAGTCCGGGAGTATCTAGAAAAAATGGCATAACTTTTGCTACCGAAGTCTGATTTAGGTGATCTTGGACTCTATGGAAAGATAATTCATAGGACCATCCATCCTCACTAAGAACAAACCCTAAATATACCTAAATAAATATTAAACTCTCACAAAAGTTTGTTAGATCATTTTTTAGCACCAAGACATAAACAAAGCTATCATTGTTGCATTCCTCTTTATAGTACGACATTCCTATGCTCAAAAGTAAATAGAAAATTATGCCAATAGGAACACCTTCATGTCATAATATTTCCTTATCTTGAGGGTTGCCAACACATGAGTATTTCATCATTTGAACACTTAGTTGTTGATCAACTATCATAAGCATATATGTCCAACATTATTATACCTTTGCTTTGAGCATGTCCACTTGAGATTTGAGATTTGATGTTCATCAACTCATAAAGTGTGACCTCAATCTTTCCTTTTCTTTGAGCACATCCACATGATATTTTGGGCTTGATGTTCATCAACTCATGAAGTGTATGTGACCACTTCCATTTGTTCATCCCACTTGACGTTCTTCAACATGTGAAATTCAATCATTGCTTTCACTTTCAATTTCACTTGATGTGAGTAAACCCATGAATACCATCTTCTTGCATTTCATATTTCAACCATTCTTCATATGAGTGATGTAGATAATCCATAGCTTCACATAGTATTGTACGGTTCATCACGCTAAGCCTACACTTGCCCTTCACCATGGCCTTTGGTTCTTCGACGCCAAGCCTCTTGCTTGTCCTTAACCTTTGCACATGGTCCGTCACAGCCAAGTCTTGCTCAATCCTCATCGCCTTTCCATGTAATGCTACTTTGTATCCATCATCATCAATATGCTTACTATCATTAATAATCAAGTTGATATATTCCTTTTCTCAAGTGTCTTAATTTTCTTCTTGTCTTAATGATTACTTAGTTTCAAGTTATTGGCCAATAATCTCTATGTGGGATACTTGCTCTACAGGTATCCTCAAACAAGACTAAGTCGGTAGCCGACCGGATACTTCAGCAACAAGGAAGCGGACCGACTCGGCTTGGAGCATAAGGCACTTAGAGATAGACTTTCCATGTAAATCCTTATAGATTATGACTAGGACTCTTCATGTACCCCCTGCCGACCGGATATATAAGGCGGCAGGGTACCCCCCATCGAGGGACATGATAACACACAATTTTACAACATCAATACAATCCACAGAACACAGGACGTAGGGTTTTTACTCTCATCAAGAGGGCTGGAACCTGTATATTTTGGTGTCTTGTGTAACCATCGTAGTTCTTAGTCTCGACGTAGCCCTATATATTTACTGTCGATCTCAAGCTTCGATAGTTGGCGCGCCAGATAGGGGACAAGGCTCGCCGGGATTCTCCGTCGACTACGATGGCCGAAATTCCCATCATCCAATACTCATCGGACTTCAAGATCTCCTTTGGATCGCTCGACTTCACGGTCAGTGACAACGGAGCCCTAGGTCTAGAGAAGCATAGATCCAACTCGGCCACCACCGTCTCCATGGCGTGATCATCGAGTTCGTCTGACATGATCCCCGCATTGGTACCACTTGGATTCGAGGAGGCAGATCCTTCCTTCGGGAATGACTCAAAGTTGGATCGGTCCTTTGATGAGGACTCGGTCGGATCGGCTTACCCATACCCCCATACTGTCAACATGGTTGATATAGTAGATCCTGCGAGCGGAGACCAAGATGGTGACCAAGACGGAGACCAAGAAGGTAACCCCGAAGATGGCCACCCAAAAGAACCAGCCGAAGGAGGTCAACAGGATGAGAACCCTCCAGCTGATGACCTATCGGCCAGTCACTGCCGTTGACCAAGAGAGTCGCGCGGATCACGTAACGCACGCCGACTGGATCTGGGGTCAGACATTGAAGTGGATGGCGTCAAGGTCTATGACACCCCTCAGAACAACATCACCGGGGCTAAAACATTGCTCGACACCTTAATGGTCGATGCAAATTATCAGACCCCTGCGATGCAGAAGGCGATGGCTATGCTTAGGGCTGCTGCAGCTCAAGATGCTGCAAAATCGCAGTCTGTAACAAGTTCCAGCCACACATCTTCACGAGGTCGGCATAGGCGTGAAGATTTGAGAAACTCTCTCAGTGTCCGAGATGGACGAGATACCATAAACTCTCACTATGAAGAACACGCTCGGGATAACCGACGCCACGAGGAAGAATGCCGTGATCGCAGGACTGACGACCGATGGGACAACCGACAGAACGGCCGACAGGACAACCGATGAGAAGACCGGAAAGATCCTCCTCCAAGAAACAACCGCGACGACCGTCATCGACAACACGATCGGGATCGGTGCGATAACAATAATGATGACAATCGACGATGTCATCATGACGATGATGTTGGACCGCGACACAGTCGTCACCCAACTCCGTCTCCAGACCGGCATAGACGGTCGCCAACGCCTACCGATGATGAAATTGATGGCATCAAAGCTTATATCCCTAGGCTTCGCATAGCTCGATGGCCAAAAGGATTTAAGACGGTCCCCATCGAAAAATACGATGGCCATACCAATCTCCGAGAGTGGTTACAGCTCTATAGCATAGCGATCCGGTCAGCTGGAGGTGATTCCTATATAATGGCTAATTACCTTCCGGTCTGCCTGGATCCTGCCATTCGGATATGGCTCACATCTCTTCCAGAGGAGTCAATCATGTCTTGGGGAGACCTCAACAAGAAACTTATTGAAAGCTTCCAAGCTACCTGCAACCGATCGGGCAACCACTTCGACCTCACTCGGATCAAGCAGAAGACCGACGAACCCCTTCGCAACTACATCAAGCAATTCTGCGCCAAGAAGACTGGGATCCCCAATGTCCCGGATCAACAAGTTATTGCTGCCTTCCAAGGAGGTATCCGCAGTGATGATCTGGTCCGAGAGATCGGCCGGAGGAATCATGACCTCAAGCTGACCGCTCAGGAGTGCTTTGAGATCGCCGACAAGTTCGCATCAGGTGAGTCTGCGTTAGACGACATCCGGGGAAAAGGCAAGGAGAAGCGGTCGGACAAGCCCGAGTCCTCCAAAAAGGACAAGAAGAGGAAGTCTGACAACGTGGTTCACACGGTGGACCGATTTCATCCACGGACGAACTGCTGAGTGGCCCGTGCCTTTGGCACCCCAAAGGGAAACCACAAAGCAAAGGACTGCTATCGACTGAAGGGCTTTGCAAGAGCTGCGCTCAAGGTGGCCAAAGCAAAGACAAGGCCAAGGATGATGGCGACAAGGACGACTCAGGAGAGTTTCAGGAGCCTCGCAAAGAAGTCAACTTCATCTTCGGAGGCCTGGATGCCTATGTGTCCAAGTGCAAGCATAAACTGGAACTTCGGGAGATCAACTCGGTAGAACCAGCTGCGCCTCAATTCATGAGGTGGTCTGAGATGCCAATCACTTTTGATTGGTCGGATCACCCCAGACATCTACCAAAACCGGGTTGATACCCACTGGTGCTTGCTGCTACAATGAAGGAGGTGAAGTTCAACAAAGTACTCATTGATGGAGGAAGTAGCTTGGAATTGATCTTCACCAAGACTCTTCAAGAGCTCGGTCTGTCAGCCAATGACCTTCAGCCGAGTTCTTCACCTTTTCATGGAATTGTGCCAGGAAAGACTTTAGTTCCTATTGGATAGATCAGTCTGCCAGTCACCTTTGGTACCCATGAGAACTTCAAGACCGAACGCATTCTCTTCCAGGTGGCCGATTTCGACTCAGCATATCATGCTATCATCGGTCGACCGGCGATGGCTAAATTTATGGTGGTCCCGCACTATCCATATCTCACCCTCAAGATGCCAGGCCCGAACAGAATAATCTCCCTCCACTCTGATCTTCGGAATTCTTTTAATTGTGATGTACAGAGTTGTGAGATGGCCAATAAGCAGTTGATGCTGTCAGACCAGCAGGAGATCTAGAAGGCAGTCGGTACGAAGGAGCAGACTGATGCAGTGGTTCCGGTGAAGAAGCCTAACAAAAACAAGATCCAGACTGATGACATCTAGATCAAGGAGAACATGCTCGATCCTGAAGACCCTGATAAGGTAACTTATGCAGGGGCTAACCTCGACGAGAAATAGGAACTCGCGCTCACTCTTTTCCTCTAGGAAAATATGGACATCTTTGCATGGAAACCATCTGACATGCCAAGAGTTCCTAGGAAAAAGATTGAGCATGAGTTAAGGGTGCCTCCTGGGCTACCCCCGTTCGACAGAGGCTTAGAAGATTCGCACAAGACCGCAAGGACGCCATAAAGAAGGAAATAGTTAGATTATTAGATACTAAGTTTATAAAGAAAGTGAATCATCCTGACTGGTTAGCAAATCCAGTCCTTGTACCCAACAAGAATAAAGAGTGGAGGACGTGTGTCGATTATACCGATCTCAACAAGGTTTGTCCTAAAGACCCCTCCGCTCTTACTCGTATTGATCAGATCATAGACTCAATAGCCGGGTGTGAGCTTTTAAGCTTTCTGGATGCCTACTCAGGCTATCACCAGATCCCACTTAAAGTCAAAGATTAGATTAAAACCTCCTTTATAACACCCTTCGGCGCCTATTGCTATATCACAATGCCCTTCGGTCTGAAAAACACCGATGCGACTTACCAACAAGGTATTCAACACTGCCTTGCTACTCAGATCGGTCAGAATGCAGAAGCGTATGTTGATGATATTGTTGTCAAGACTCGGAACGTCGAAGAACTTCTTTCTGACCTGGCAGAAACCTTTGACAATCTGAGACATTACTTAATGAAGCTAAATCCTAAGAATTTTGGGGTTCCTTCAGGAAAGCTACTCGGTTACATCATTTCAAAATGAAGTATAGAGGCTAACCCGGATAAAATCAAGAGGATCCTTGATATGGGGCCACCTAATTCTCAAAGGGAAGTTCAGAAGTTGACCGGATGCATGGCATACTTGAGTCGCTTTATCTCTCGAATGGGGGTTAGGGGGTTACCACTTTTCCGACTGTTTAAAAAGCAGGATGACTTTGTTTGGATAGAAGAGGCGCAGTCAGCATTGGACGAGTTAAAGGTTCACCTCAACAACATTTTAGTTTTGGTGCCTCCGGAGCCAAGAGAAAAACTTCAACTTTACATATCGGCCACAACTCAGGTTGTGAGTACTATTTTGACAGTCGACCGAGAAGAAGAGGGTCATATACAAAAAGTACAACATCCGGTCTATTTTATGAGTGAGGTCCTCAGTGTCTCTAAAACAAGATATCAACAGATCCTGAAGTTGATGTATGCGTTGTTGATCACCTCCAGGAAGTTGAAGCACTATTTTCAAGCTCATCCGATTGAAGTCCAGACCTCCTTCGCACTTGGCACAGTTTCGGCACAATCGAGAAGCCGAAAGGAAGATTGCCAAGTGGGCAGTCAAACTTGGTCAATATACCATTACGTTCGCGTCTCGGTTAGCAATTAGAGGACAAGCGTCGGCTGATTTCGTTGCCGAGTGGATAGAGATTCAAAATCCTCCTACTGCACAAGATGTTGAGTCGTGGAAAATGTACTTCGATGGCTCTCTTCAATTACCAGGAGCTGGTGCGGGAGTAGTGTTTATCTCACCCACAGGAGAGAAGCTTTGTTATGTCCTTCAAGTGATGTTTCACGTGTCTAATAACGCCACAAAGTATGAGGTTCTCCTACACTGTCTACGCATTGCCGCATCACTTAGCATTAAGCGTCTTGACATTTTTGGTGACTCGGCTTTGGTCATTAACCAGGTCACTAAGGATTGGAACTGTGTAGATGATAATATGAGTGCTTATTGTCAAGAAATAAGGAAGCTCGAAGATAAATTCAATGGATTGAAGTTCACACATGTTCTTCGGGATTATAACCACGCGGCTGATGAATTTGCTAAGATGGGATCATCTCAGTCTGAAGTCCCACCCGGTGTTTTCTTACATACCCTTGATTCTCCCACTATCTCTCCTCGGTCGGATGTATTAATGAGTATTATTGCTGATCTTGTTGGAGATGATAACACGGAGACTGACTGGCGCGACCTGCTTATCCAATATTTGGACAAGGAAACACTGCATTCAGATCCTAATGAGCAACAGAGGTTGGAGATCCAATGTTGAGGATATTTGTTGGTAGGAGCCCAACTCTACAAAAAAAAAGGAGGATCAAACATCTTGATGCGATGCATCTCGATACCAGAAGGCTAGAAGTTGGTGGAAGAAATTCATTCAGGGATATGTGGAAATCATGCAGCATCCAACACTTTGGTCGGCAAGGCTTTCCGGCAAGGGTTTTATTGGCCCACAGTGGTTGAAGATGCACACCAAGACGCATGTGCCTTTACAACAACTACAGATGATACCTTTGACTTGGCCTTTTGCTGTTTGGGGGCTTGATATTGTCGGTTCTTTCAAGAGAGCGCCTGGCGGGTTCACTTATTTGTTTGTTGCTATTGAAAAATTCACCAAGTAGATTGAAGCAAAGCCAGTCGGCAAGATAACATTGAAGAAGGCGATTGAGTTTATCAAGGATGTCTTCACTTGGTTTGGGGTTCCTCATGATATCATCATCGATAATGGCACTCAATTCACATCAGTGAAATTCCGTGACTTTGCCGATGAGATGGGAATAAAAATCCACTTTGCATCAGTGGCTCATCCTCAAAGCAATGGGCAGGTCGAACGGACCAATGGTATGATTCTTTAAGGATTGAAGCCTCGGATATTTGACACACTTAAGCCTTATGCCGGTTGGTGGGTCAAAGAATTGCCTTCAGTTCTTTGGGGGCTTCGCACAGACACCAGTTGGGCTACTGGTCAGTCAACTTTCTTATTGGTCTATGGTTCAGAGGCTATGCTGTCGACCGAGGTCAGTCTTGTTTCGGCACGGGTTCAAGCGTATGATGAATAGCTTTCTGAGGAGAACCGAGAGATTGATTTGATTGCGGCAGAGGAGTTACGTGATCGTGCTCTGTCTCGGTCAGCACTTTATCAACAAGGATTGCGTCGTTATTATGATAAAAATGTTCGCAATCGCCAATTCCAAGTTAGAGATTTAGTGCTTCGCCGAGTGCAGTCAACAAAGACCCACAGCATAAGCTTTGTCCAAAGTGGGAAGGACCATATGTGGTGAAGGAAGTCACTCGTCCGGGGGCTTACCGACTAATGTATGAAGGCGGCGATGATATACCAAACTCCTGGAATATAAATCAGCTACATCGTTTCTATACTTAGTTATTTCTTTGTATACTTATACGTTATTCATGAATGAAACTTTAGTCTTTTTAATGAAAGATTTTTTGATAATTTTCATTCTATATTGTCTCGATTCCTTAATTTATTTTATTAAACAAATCGAGCCAGGGGGCTAGTAATAATGTCCCACCTTAGTCTAACCTTATTTTTGGTTTTGGACTATTTTTCAACCGATTTCTTATCTTTGAATACGGTCTTTATTTTTGGTCTAATGCCTATACATCATGGTTATACACTTCATACTGCACATCAGACTACCACTACACCAAACCCAGAGCCAAAGTGCGAGAGGTCATATGTCGATTGGTCGACTCTGCTTGTTACGCGGTTATGAGTTACAACCTAATATGTTATGGCAGACCGATGCAATTTCTGTTTTTCAGTGATAGAAACATACTTTTGATATTTTTATCAATCTAAGCTATTAAGCATGAAACTAATTGACATATAGGAAACATTGTATCAGTACATATATACTACTAATGTTCTATAGCATTGCAGGATTTATAGCTCCTTAGAAGGAGAAGAAGAATCAGCTCGTAGCTCAACTTCTGGAGTTGCTGGAGGAGTAGGAACGGTCGGATCAATCTCTATGTTGTCAACCAAGGCCAGGAAAATCTCCAGCATGGAATCCAAAAGCAACTGGCATTGGTCGTCGGTCAAGTTTGGGTTGAAGCCCTCCTTGATCTTGTCCAATGGCAGAGCAGGAGACCAAGATTGGCAAATCGCCAGAACCTGACTACCGGCCTCAGTCGCCACTCATCGAGCGTTATGTACAATGGTTTCCGACGCATGCTCCAGCAAGTACTCCAAGGAGTGGCCGGTCTGCTCCACTTGGTTGGCATGAATATAATTTAATGCCTTCCGAGCGCCGTAAGATAGAGTTGCGAATGATGTTTTCTGGTCAGAAAGATCAAACATTGATTCAAGCAAATGCAAGAAGAAATGAAGGGCTTATTGGCAAGATTACATTTGAAGGATTTGGAGATGCTTTTGGCATCCTCTATCTTCAAGTCGGCCTCCTTCAACTCCTTCTGCAGCCGAGCGATTTCGGCCTTTTGATCTTTGACCGACTTGGAGAGGTCTTTCTTCTCAGCATTTAAAGCGTCAACAAATCTTTTGTTGATTGGAAGTTAGCTTCTCCAAGTCGGCAATCTTCTGATCACGAGCTAGAAGCACATATTGAACTTCTAGCATCAGAGTTGTTAGTTGATTATTTAAACACAGATGGTAAGTGATGTTACCGGTTACATCTGCACGGCCTTGGTCTGAGGCCTTGGTCATTTCTCTTTGGTCGGTCTGTAGCTTGTCTATCTCCTTTTGGGACTTGGAAAGCCGCTGACCGGTGACTAGCATAACACCAGCAACATGTTAGTCTCAAACACAAAGACTTGAAGACCAGAGAGTTTAGGGCATACCAAAATTTTCGGCTTCAAGGTATTCCATCCTAGCATATTTCCTCTCCACAAGAGCATATATTTTCTGATATACAGAAGATGGGTAAGCTTAAGGAAGATATTAAGGCAAAGTTAAAACAGGGTATTGAAGTACCTTATTAGCTTCTCGATGTTGATATACAATCTTCGCGTCCTCCACTTCAGGCCGACTGAGTATATCTGCAGTTAATGTCGCCTTACCTTTGTCAAGAGGTGAAGGGACGTCGGCTGGAGCAGGTTGTGGTGTGGGCTTCAGAATGGAGGCGGGAATTGTCTTATCAGAAGACTTATCCACCTCGGTCGGCGTGTTTGATGACTTACCGACCAGTTTAGGCAGATCAGTCGGACGAGGAGGAGGGCCTGACCGAGTGTCCGACCACTGTCAAAAACAAAGATTGAGGTGATTAAGATGTGCTATGATTATTAACAATAAAAGACAAGGATTATAAGGTTAAAGAATTAACCAGGGGGCCTTTTTGAGTTTGATTCAGCACATCCTCTTCTTTGAAGAAGTTGACTGAGAATCAGTCTCTTTCCTCTTCTAGGAAGATTTGCCTGCTTTGTCGGTCTGACGCACCACCCCTGTGTCACTCAGTGTTTGGCTTGGGGGCTCCGACTGGCTGGAAGGTCGGTCGGAGGGAGCAGGGGTAGGCTGACCGGCATCAGTAGACGACATTTCTTCATCATCACCCTGATCCCCAACATATTACCGTCGGCGCCCAACAGTTGGCTTCACTCGTCGGCTGGGGGAAGGCAGGATGACAGTTCGATCAACCCGTTCAGGTTGAGCGCCTGCAGATGAACTTGAGCCTCTAGGACCGGTCTGCTACGGCTTCTCAACATAATCCGGTCCCTCGGTGTCGGTCGAAGGGAGCGGAGGATGGGATATGTAAGTAACCAGAACCTGCATAAAAACCAAGACATCAAGCAGGACTTTAAAACAAGATAATGATGGATCACTCAAAGTATATTGAAGCTTACTCGGGCTCGCATAGTGCCCTTGTTGTACGCCTTCTCAATAAAAGAGTGATCCTAAAGGATATCTCCTTCAAACATCTTCGACAGGCGTTTTCGACGAAGTTCGCCATTCGGTGGGTCAGGCACCTCCCTGGTCTCATCATTGTTGACATAATTCTAGGCCAGGTGACTTTGGAACTTCAGGGGCTGCACTCTACGAACTATAAAGCTTTTGGCAACGGTGACTCCGTCAATGCCTTCAGCCTTCAAGTTTGCAATCTTCTTCAGTAGAGTGACCACCTAGGGGTCGGCCAGATTAGGCTTCTCAGTCCACTGCGCCAGGGGAATCACCTTTGCACCAGAGAAGTCGGCAAGAACAGGGGGACGGTTGTCACAATAGAACCACATGTCCTTCCAGTTCTTATTCCCAGTCTTCAATGACACATTGATATAGGCTTCATTTTTGTGCAACTGGACGCCGACACCGCCTATGGCCACTTAATTGTCCTTGGTCGGCAGTGGTCGAAGAACAAACAAATGGCAAAACAGATTAAAGTGGGGAAGAGTGCCCAAGAATGCTTCGCACAGATGTACGAAGATGGCAATGTGAAGAATCGAATTGGGATTGAGGTTGATAAGCTCAATCCCATAAAAGAACAGGAGTCCGCGTAAGAAGTTGCAGTAGGGAACTCCGAAACCGTTCTCAAAGAATGAGCAAAAAGCGATGATCTGTTTATGGATAGGGATGGGGTATGATTCTCTGGGTACCTTCTAGTCGATCCGAGCTTGCTCGGGAAGGATGCTGTCAACCACCATCTTGATCAGATCAGAGTTGGAGAGGGTGCTATTCGAGAACTCCCAAAGCTGCTCCGGGATCTAGACCTTCGATGAGGAAGACTCGGCGGTGGCTGCGGAAGTTGCTGGGATCGAAGTGGAAGCCTTCTTGTGACCCATGGTGAGGGATGCTTAGGCGCGGCGGATCGAATGCTAAACCTTAGAAGGAGCTCAGGGGCTAAGAGCGACGGAATCTACGACGGCCGGAGGAAATGAGCTAACCCTAGCTAGGGAGCAGAGGCGTTGCAGAGAGCAGAGGAGGCGCGAGGAAGACGAAGAGTTCGTGCGCAAATGCAGCGTGGACTGAGAGTCAACCTGATGCAGTCCTTTTATACCCCTTCTTTTGACCTAAGGGTCCCATGGGTCGGAATGGACCGTACAGTGACAAAAGCATCTGATTAATCAAAGATTAATTAAAGGTCTTAAACATATTTAGGGCTTAAAGCTTCGAGAAGTAAACTCGGGGGCTTCTTTGATGAGAAGCAGTGGCCAAACCACTTAAAAATATTTGACCGTATCTATATGATTTGATGATCATGTAGCAAAGGACTTGATGGTCATACGGATATAAGTTCAAAGGTTATGTTATTGATTGAAGTCAATAACTAAATTCCCAAAATTGGACTTATGGATAAATAGAGTGACTAATTATTAAGAAAAAGCTATGTTGTGATTGATGTCATTCAGCTTAATACCATTATATGATTGATGTCATATTATTTTACATGAACTGGACATGATTCATGTCATGAAATTCAGATCGATAAGTCACTCAGAAATAGTGTATATCACTCGGCCTTTTTAATAATCGGTCGGCAAGGTTGAAGCCTTGCAAGTTGACCGTTTGATGATCAGAGGTCTGTTAGACTCAGACTCGATAGTTTGAGTAAATTACATACAAAATAATAAGAGCTAATATAATTAGACTCTTGCATTATTTGTCAGTCTCTAAATTATACAAGAGTTAGGGGCTACACCTGATCAGGTGCACCTGACCGGTGCACCAGATCTATCAGGAACTTCAATAAAGAGGTCTTCCTAATTTATGATCAATATTGAAGATCACTTGGAGAATCAAAGCTCAAAATCAGGAAGCACTCGGGGGCTGTTGTGGGATACTTGCTCTACGGGTATCCTCAAACAAGACTAAGTCGGTAACTGACTGGATACTTTATCAACAAGGAAGCCGACCGACTCGGCTTGGAGTACAAGGCACTTAGAGATAGACTTTCCATGTAAATTCTTATGGATTACGATTACGACACTTCATGTACCCCCTGCCGACTGGATATATAAGGCGGCAGGGTACCTCCCCATCGAGGGACACGACGACACACAGTTTTGCAATATCAATACAATCCACAAAACACAGGATGTAGGGTTTTTACTCTCATTAAGAGGGCTCGAACCTGTATAACTCGGCGTCTTGTGTAACCATCGTAGTTCTTAGTCTCGATATAGTCCTATATATTTACTACCGATCTCAAGTTTTGACACTCTACTTCAGTTATTAACACATCACCATGTGGATACCATCAACTATTGATATTCAATTATTTTCTATGATGTGTTTCTAGCTTCAACCATATGTGTTGATTATGTCTACCGACACCTTCATCAACACACTGATCACTATTATCATTTATCAGACATCTTCATCAAATAACTTATTGAGTCAACTATATTGTCATCAATCTACAATTTTGCCAATGTTGATCCTCAACACTTGTTATAAATGATTTGATGTCATAGCTTGATCTTCTTGCTTAATGTCAGAATATAACCTATCATGTAAGCTCATAAACTCATATAAAAAGTTAGTTCCAATAACCATTGTCATTTATCACAAAAACTCATTACTAATCCAAAGCTAAAACCTAGACCTTTCACCCGTGTTGTTGTATGGTGTGACAATAGCATCATCGAGGTTAACTGGATAGTGAAATACATTGACCCGTGTTGTTGTATGTTGTGACAATGTACTTCGGTCTCTTTGGTAGAGATTATATAACAGCTTTATGAACTGTTTTAAGGCAAAACTATACCAAAGAAAAGATTTAGAAAATAGTTTATACAAATAGGCCGTAATGAGCGGTGGTTATTTTATACTACCCAGGCGAAACGGTGAAAACCAGTTTTTTGTCCAGAAAATAGGGAGGAGCCATTGTATCTCAAGAAAATAAAAAACCCGTATTATTACCTATGATGACATTTGGGATCCTGTATGTTTTATGGTTTTATGATATATATCAATAAATTGATTTCAACTGGTGAAGACTTGCACATACTTGCCTTGACTTGTTGTTCTTGTCATGAATGACACTCTCTTGTTTTAGCCGAAATGCTCTACATCCGACCCAAATATCTAACTGGATGTTACGATTGTCTATGAATGGTTGGATGCTAATTCTGATTAGTGATCTGCTGCTAATCCTTAGGTGCTATTTAACGATGAGGTCGGACAGCCCGGTTGTGTGTATAGCAGTGCTCTTGTTTTGGTACACATGTTGTTTGTGTACAGCCGAGAGTTTGCTAACCAGTTTTGAGTGATTCTGTAGGAGTTCAGATCCTCTGCGATAGTGCATTAGCATTAATAGTGGCTGACATGTGAGTCCACTGTTGAACTGGCTCACATGTCAACCACTGTTACTGCTAATGCATAACTGCAGAGGATATAGTTCCATTTTACGGAGTTGATTACTAGTCTTAATAAGATTTTTTGTTTTGTTGGATCTTTCAGGCTTTGTGTAATCCCCAACTAGAAAACGTTATTGAAACTTGAAATACGATTTCTAGCCACAAAGGACGTAATACATGTTGCCTTCCTAAGAAACTCATAATAGTAGAAGAACATTTCCTCGAGTACAAGGTCCGTTCGTCACTGGTCGTCCCTCGGTCCTCCCATTTTTTACTGTTCACCATTTTAATGGTTTTTTAGAATATTTTTTTCTGGTCACTAGTTTAATTTTTTAAGGAATAATTCACCATTTTCACCTCAATCTTTTTTCAGGAAAACTAGAGGGGGGAGGCTCCTAACTTAATTAACAATGATGCAAGAAATGCATATGCATACTATCGTTGTTAATTAAGTAATACTGTTTTTCCCATGCATATTCTCCCTTTTTAATCACCTATGTTTTGACGTCCAAACCTCAATTAAAAGTGGCACAAAAATTGATCTAAAATTTTAGGACATAACTTGAAATTATCTCGTGATTAAAAGTGATCCACAAATTCTGTTCAGGCCTTCCCTTTACATACCCTTCACTTTTTGCCATAAAGGGATGTGATCGCGCGGGAACGCGATCTTGCCACGACACGCTCAGGACGCGATTTGACCGCACAAACACACTCAGGGTAACAATGTGGCTAACACACATTCAAGGTTCATTCGCCTGGCCGTTGTCTCCGTCTACAAGGCCGACTTTCCTCCTTCGGTATCACTACCATAAAAGGGCACTGTAGCAGCGGATTAAAAGGTACTGTAGCGGCGGGTAGGACATCCCGCCGCTATGCTACCGCAGCTAAAAATGGAAGTCAACAACGGCGGTTGTTCTCAAGATGAAATTGACCGTGGCTACAAACAGATTAGTAGCGGCGGGTGACAAACTTCACCCGCCGCTATCCATGAATCCAAAAAGAAAAAAGCCCGCTGGCCCAAAAGAGCCCATGTCCAGATCAACACCTCGGGCCTGTCCGGATCCGGAGATGTCCCATGGGAGATCCATGCTAGGTCGCCGCCACCGCGTGCGAGGTCGCCGCCGCCGCGTAGATCCGGGAGTGGCCGCCGCCGCCGCGTGCGAGCTCACCGTCCCCGTTGCGTGAGGTCGTCGTCGCCGCTCGTGTGTGCGAGGCTGCCCAGATCCACGCCTGGCCGCCGCCGCTGCGTGGGAAGTCGTGATCGCCGCGTAGATCCGCGCGTGGCCGCTGCCGCGCAGATCCGCGCGTGGCCACCGCCGCCGGGTGCGAGGTCATCGCCGCCGCACAGATCCGCATGAAGTGGCCGCCACCGCCCAGATCCACGCGAAGTCGCCACCGCTGCCACGTGAGGTCGCTGCCGCACGCGTAGTCGACCGTCGCCGGCGTGGACGCCCTTGTGCCGCCGCCCGCGTGGCTGCCTGCTGCCGTTGCCCATGAGGGTGAGGCCGCACCGAGGAGAGGAGGGGTCGCGTTGAGGAAGCACACCGGGGAGAGGGGTCGAGCTACAAGGGGGAAGAGAAGGAGAGAAGGGAGGAGAGGCGGCGCGATGATGGGAGGCGGCGCCGTCGACGAGTCGCGCTCGCTAAGGGGGGAGGCGGCGCCGTCGACGAGTCGCGCTCGCTAAGGGGAGAGGCGGCGTCGTCGATGGGCCGCGTTCGCCCAGGGGAGGGGAGGGGAGGGGACAGGCGGCACGAGGAGGGTGGAGGCACTGGAGGGGAGAGGAGGCGGTGGGAGGGGGTGGAGAGGGGAGGGATATTTTATTAGGGGGAGTTAGGGTTTGAGCGTAAATGGGCCAAAATAACAAATTTGGCAATATCAACCGCCGCTAAAAGTTTTATTCACTGCATGGCCACGCAGGACGATATCTTCGATCACCTCAGCTCTGATGCCACTTGTTGGTTCAGCCCAGGAAATGACTGCACCCTTCTCTCTCACTCACGAATGCAAGGAAGAAGATGAACAATATTTGTCAGCGACGAACGCCGCGGAGCCAACTGCTCCTGTATCTTGGCAAGCTTTATTCACTGAAGTTAGCAACCCGAACGAAGGAGTACATGGGCCTCTTATAAGCCAGGAACACATCAGGAGCCAACCTCCATGCCGGCCCTTTCGTCACGATCCGCGGAACGCGCTCAACCATGCCACAAGCCACTCGCTCGACCCGGTCATGGAGGCTTCATCCGCAAGAATGGGAGTTAAGGGGTTGAACCGCCGCTAAAAATTGGTCCAATTTTTAGAGGCGGTTGATATTGTCAACCGCCGCTAAAAATTGATTTTTAAAGGCGGTTGACAATATCAACCGCTAAAAAAAAATTGATTTTTAAAGGTTGTCAACCGCTAAAAAAAATTTTACAACTGTAGCGGCGGATTTCTTTATACCCGCCCCTACGGTATTTGTAGTGCCGCTGCTAAAAAGTATTTTTGTGCTAGTGTATGTAACCAATATACGACTCCTGACAAGTTTCCAAAAAAAAAAATACGACTCCAGACATAAGAAACCTTTACTTTAATCTTCGTCGTTGCCAACTTCCCTCTTTCAATGGCATCTATATTATTTAGGTCTTGTTTGAATTTATCGTAGTTTCCTAAAATCTGATTTTTACTTTTACTTGAAACTGACTTTTAAATAAAAATTAAATAGAGCTGGATCCTAATTTTATAATTTAACTAGTTCTGTTTGTTGTTAATGCATTGAAATGAGATAAAAACTAGCATTAAGTGGTTCAGTCAGATTAACCTATTTTATAAAAACTGGCATATAAACTGACCTGTTTCGAGAGCTTTCAGTTTCTAAAAACCAATTTCTTAAAAACGGGAGTGATCCAAACAAGGTCTTGTTAAATTTTCATAGCACCGCGCAGGAAATTCTTCTAGTTATACTAAAATATTATAGTTCAATTTTTTAAATTGACTTTTATCTTCAATTCTTCTAAGCCGACATTGTCTTGGATCCCATTTTTGTTACTCCATATAAATATGATCCTCTAATTATGGTGAAATGTTGTAACACGTGTTTCTGTTGACTCATCTGTACATCCATGTTTAATATGGACTCTTTGAAATATGTTGGAATAAACACGCCATGGATGTGTTCCTGGCGTGCATGCGTGCGTGCGTGTGTCTGTCGTGTGAGTCGCATCGTGTGTTGATCGATGTGTTTGATCGAGTCGTAGGATTGTTGGAGTCTTTGATGTGCATGGCACCGATTCTTGCGGATGAAGCCTCCATGACCGGGTCGAGCGAGTGGCTTGCGGCATGGCTGAGCGCGTTCCGCTGATCGTGACGAAAGGGCCGGCATGGAGGTTGTCTCCTGATGTGTTCCCGGCTTATAAGAGGCCCATGTACTCCTTCGTTCGGGTTGCTAACTTCAGTGAATAAAGCTTGCCAAGATACAGGAGCAGTTGGCTCCGCGGCATTCGTCGCCGACAAATATTGTTCATCTTCTTCCTTGCGTTCGTGAGTGAGAGAGAAGGGTGCAGTCGTTTTCTGGGCTGAGCCAACAAGTGGCATCAGAGCTGAGGTGATCGAAGATGTCGTCCCTTGGTCCGAAGAAGCCGCGCCTCGACCACGGCGGTGATGACAACTCCGGCAGCACACCATGTTCGGCCACGGTGGCAAGCGCCGGCACTGTCGAACTGCCGATGTTGACGAAGTCCAATTACCATGATTGGTCGCTTGTCATGAAGGTTAGCTTGGAGGCGCTGGGCTTGTGGGAGGCGGTGGAAGGCGACAAGGCCGAGCGCCATGAGGATCAGCTGGCATTGGCCGCCATCCTCCGTGCGGTGCCGGTGGACATGAAGGTTGCCCTCACCGTGAAGAAAACTGCCAGGGAGGCATGGGCTACGGTGAAGACGGCACGGATGGGCGACAAGCGCGTCAAGGAGGCGCATGCGCAACGACTCTTGAAGGAGTTCAAGAACATAGCGCCCATCGATGGTGAGTCAATTGAAGACCTTGCATCTCACGTTGACAGGATCATCTGTAACCTCCGAGAGCTAGGAGAGGACATGGAAGAGAAGCAGGTCATGAAGAAGATCCTTCACGTCGTGCTGAAGTGGTACAACCAGATTGCATGCTCCATTGAGATGTTCTTCCATGTCAACACCATGTCCATCGAAGAGCTAGTCGGCAAGCTGTGTGCCATCGAGGACCGCTACATCGACAACAAGGTGGCTGAAGTCGACGCGGGCGTTGGGCGCCTGCTGCTCACGGAGGAGCAGTGAGAGGCTTGCCAGCAACGGCGTGGCAAGGATCGGGTGCGCGGCCACAACGGGCGGCATGGCAGCAGCGAGAAGGAAGGCGGCAATGGTGGCGGCCATGATGACAGTGATGATAATCGCAGCACCACGAGTTCAGGTAGAAGGCGTGGTGGGAGCCGCTACCATGGACGGTGCTTCGACTGTGACGAGCGCGGCCACATGGCAAGGAACAGTCCAAAGAAGAAGAGGGAGCGGGCGCTCTTTGCTGAAGAAGACGCCGAGGCGACACTGCTGTGATGGCGAGGTGTGCTATGTTGTGTTTAGGGGGGAAAATTGTTGGAATAAACACGCCATGGACGTGTTCCTGGCGTGCATGCGTGTGTGCGTGTGTCTGTCGTGTGAGTCGCATCATGTTTTGATCGATGTGTTTGATCGAGTTGTAGATTGTGGGAGTCTTTAGTGTGCGTGGCGCCGATTCTTGCAGATGAAGCCTCCATGACCGAGTCGAGCGAGTGGCTTGCGGCATGGTTGAGCGCGTTCTGCGGATTGTGACAAAAGGGCCGGCATGGAGGTTGGCTCCTGATGTGTTCCCGACTTATAAGAGGCCCATGTACTTTCGTTCGGGTCGCTAAGTTTAATGAATAAAGGTTGCCAAGATACAGGAGCAGTTGGCTCCGCGGTGTTTGTCGCTAGCAAATATTGTTTATCTTCTTTCTTGCCTTCGTGAGTGAGAGAGAAGGGTGCAGTCATTTCCTGGGCTGAGCTAACAAAATAGTACTCCGTCATCATCATCCGTGGTCAAAATGAATCATATATATGAATATAGAAAATATTCATGCTATATTTTTATAATGTCTTATATAAATTTAATGAAGTCAAGCCATATTTTTATGGTCCGGTAGCAATTCACGCACACATAAGTCATGTATGTTAGTATATTATTAAAAGAGAAATGTTCCGGTGGAACTTTTTTCAAAAGTTGCACGGATCTCAAAGCATCCTGCTAATTAAACTTTCCATTATTTCTGCTAGGGCCGGCTCGGTCCAACCCAGCCCGGACCGTGAAAGCGGATTGAAACAGAGTCATTGTCTTCCTCTCGCCGTTTTCTACACCCGCACGGCCGTACTTCGTAAGAAAAAGGAGCGAGCATGGCGTTGGCCGTTGTGTGCAGCCTGGTCACCGTCCTCTATTCAGTCTCCTTCTCCTCTTTCATATGATCTCTCCGCTCCACTTACTTGTGCTCCGTACCACAAGCACCAAATCAATATAGGCGTTGTATGAACTCAGGCAATGTACAGTTTACAAATTGACATCACGTTAACTGCAATAGCTAATTATAGTGTCTAGAGATCATGACTCTGCTTGATCTATAATCACAGGACATGGTTATACTTTAAAAAAATTCAGTTACTCTTGTTTTTAAAAATTTAAGGATTGAGGAAGGCATTCATAAATTCACAAGACTGAATAAACAGTAATTCGTATCCTGTGAACTAGAGGTCTTAATACAGAGAGAATACTGTAGTTGGAATTAGCTTCATGCACAGCCTTTGGATGAGGAACTGACGAACTGGATCAGAGTTACAAAGAACAATACACAGTGAGAAAAAAATGCTACAGTACAATCGAATTACTGTTTGATTGTACTTTACTACAGTATTACGGCAGGCTACTTTTTGCTCTCTCACAAATTTATGTACGGGTTGCTACATTCCTCTGCATTGAGTGCCTAAATGCGGAGGATATGGATCCCGTGGATGAATAATGAAGAACCAAGGACATTGATGAATCACTGGTACAAGGAAAATCCGAGCACGTGCCCTCCTATATGGTTCTGCTGCACCCTCTCTGATGGTAGACATGGAAGGACTGTAATTGTGGTCGTGACCCGTGAGTCTAGCGGCAGGGATGACATCAAACGAACGAGCCGCCGCCTGAAGTAGCCGGGTTGCTATTGCTAGTGGCCGGTGAAAGGGAACCGGCAACCGGTTGTACATGGAACATGGGGAAGACGAAGGGCAGATGACGCTACGGCATTTTGTCTTTTCCGGTGGCTCAGGGGCTCGGGACGAAATGAAGACGAAGTGCTAGTTTGATCCGATTTCTGCGTCTGGGCTGAGCTGGGTTGGATATTCTGGCCCATGTTATAAAATTAATCTCTATCTCTATAATCTATTAATTGAGGTACAGTCGTCCACTTCATGTTTACAAAGTTAGAGATTAAATCCAAATCGATTTTGTACCTTATATATCAAGTACTGAATTGTAAAAATCATAACTCTCACATCCGGAGCTCAAATGAGTCAAACTCGTACTCTATCTTATAGCTCTCGAAAAGTTCTATAATTTTGGTATTCAATAGAAGTTCAGATCCTGCAGTTTTGATTTCCAAATATACGATGCAAAAACATTTGTTCTGATTCGGACTCCTCTGCGCAGGTTTCTGTGTGGGGTCCATATCTTCTAGCTCCGTAGTCTAAATAATATGATCTATATATATTTTGAAAAGGTATCAACGAGATTTACAACTTTTGTATTTTAACTTTTTCCATTAGAGCAAATATACAATTTCAAAATCGCATTGTAATACAGTGCTATTTGTAGACTCTGTGAATTAATTTTTCCTTCCGGATAAAGCTTCTAGAATATAATAAATAATGGTGATAAAATTGTTACTTTTGACATATAAAATGATATATTAAGAAGCACCAACGATAATATAAATATAATATTTTATGTAAAAAATATTAATAATATTATATATATCTAATAATTATACTGTATAAATAATTTATATTTAAATTATAAAGAGTTTTTATTTTTTAAAGTCCGTAGCAATGCACAGACACTTTGCTAGTAATCTATTAATTAAGGTGTGATTGAGTCCAAATTGGTTTTGTACCTTCTATATCAAGTATCAAATTTTAAAAATCATAACTTCCTCGTTCGAAGTCAAATGAGGCAAACTTCGACTCTATCTCGTAGCTCTTGAAAAGTTCTACAACTTTGATATTCAATAGAAGTCCAGATCTCACCGTTTTGGTTTCCAAATATGCGATGCAAAAATATTTATTCTAATTCCGACTACTCTGCGTATGTCTCTGTGCGGGGTCCATATCTGTTAGCTCCAAAGTTTGTTAGCTTCGAAGTTCATATAATATGATCCACATATATTTCGAAAAGATCTCGACGAGATCTACAACTTTCGTGTTTTAATTTTTTTCTATTAGAGAAAGTCTTCAAGTTCAAAATTGTGTTACAATGCAATGCTATCTGTGGACTACGTGAATTAATTTTTCCTTCCGGATAAACTTCTAGAATATGGTACAAAAAGGGGTGAAAAAGTTGTTACTTTTGATATATAAAATGGTATACTAAGAAACAGTAACAGTAATACAAATATAATCTTTTATGTAAAAAATATAAATAATATTATATATATATAATAATTATATTATATAAATAATTTATATTTAAGTCATAAAAGAGTGTTTTGTTTTTTTAAGTTCGTAGCAACGCACGAATACTTTTCTAGTTAAATATTTAATTAGCATGTCTGCTTTGGGATTCGTGCTAACTTTTAAAAAAGCTTCTCTTATTAAAAATATTGATCTTTTTAATGCCCGCACCCCGCAGCAGCAACGTGGGGACACTCCTCTGGAGAAATGAGAGTGATCATTGTTCGATGCTTGCATCACAGTATCACACAGATGATTGTTTTTCATCTTTGGATACGCCCAAGTAAAATAGCGTTATTATAATTCTCCTCTATATTATTATATGCTGTCTATAAGAAAATAGGAATAATTCCCACACTGTCATTGTAATTTTGCTAAATCGCATATTTGCCATTGATACCCACATGTTAGTGACCAAGATGAGCCCCACATGTCACTGAGATAATAGTGACAACTAAGGCAGTGCAAAATTTTACAATGATAAATAAGGAATTAGCCCAAAATAATATCATCATATTAATAACTTCCAATCCATTGCTATCGTGTGTTTCCATCGTAGGCCACCTGTGAAGTTGTCCAAATGGGATGGTTTGAAGCACAATAAGTTTGATCCGTCACAAACATAATATGACTCGTTTAATTTTATGTCGGAACGATACAAATCATGTTTGGACCGAGAATGTGACCCGACGGACGCCACAAACACAATTCGATTACGTGTAAGCTCGTTAGAGCCTACTAACGGCCTAACCAGGCACGGCCTACTAATGGACAAGCACGATCCGTTAGTGGCATGGATGTGGTTGTTGTTTCACGGGACATCGTCGCGCTGTGCATGGCACCGTCGGTGATGGCAGCCGACGTGCCACACCGCTCGTGGCTCGATCGCATGCTCCTTTTGGTCGCAATCGTCGCCGCATCCTCACCCCCTTGACCACACCAATCATCGTTGCATTCTCATTGTTGTCAAAGCCTTCATTCTGAAGTCCTCAATCCTCGCTGGCGTGCGACACGACAAAACCATCTTCCTTACTCCCCTTGTATGCACGCCACCTTCTCCCTGAGGAAGTCTCCTGGCTGTGTATGGCGGAGCGACCGTGCTGCCATTTGACAGACCGACCATGTCTAATGGACTTAATAGGTCTAATAGGTTGGCGCAACATAACCAACTCAATCGTGTCATGGGTTAGCGCCAGACACGTAAGATGACACAGTACAATCCAAAATAAATTACAAAAAATATTGTGCCAATCTAAATTTAAATGGGCCGAGTTATTATGGGTTTGGGTTGTACGGCACCAGACACCCGTTTGAACAACACTAATAAAAAAGATCCGTTTAAACAACACTAATCTCTACAATTTATTAAAAGAGGTGAGATTATCTAGACTAGAATTTTCGTGTTCAAAGGTGTCCTACTAACATTCGTATCTGCGAAGAAGAATCGGACATGGTGTTGTCTACATAAGGCAAAGGGAAGTCTATGCCCACGTGATCCGGTGCCCTTTCCTTACCTTTGCCTGTCTGCTTGCGTTGTATTTATACGCAGATATGGTGTCGTTGGTGATAGAGAACTTGGGATTGGCGTAGAAGTAAGATGCGCCGGGAGTGGTCGCTTGGGTCAAAAGCGTTGCCATTGGACGGCTGATTCATGTGTTTGTTTTTTATTGTCTAAATTTAGTGAGTCATATCAATCATTAAAATGTTACATATAATTATTAAATATATATTAAATATAAAATTAATTATACAGTTGAATGCGCATCGTGACAAATTTATTAAACTTAATTAAGTCATTATTAAAAGATGTTTACTGTAACATCACAGTATATAATCATGACCTAATTAGTTTCAATAGATTCGTCTGATCATTCAGAGAAAGGGTTATAAACTAGATTTTATCAGTAATTTATATTTAATACTCCTAATTAGTATCACAATATTTGATGATACAGATATAACAATCAGATCTCTAAGAAGCAGCCGATGTTCATCTTGCCACAACGTACACGATAACTGAGGATGATGTGGCGTAGATTGATCCAGAAGGCTGCGAACATGAATAAGCGCAATCTTCTTTTTGCTTCAGTTCAACAACGTCGTCTCTCTGGCATCCACCCAAAGCATGTCGTCATCGTTGCATTAGGTTTAGTCAGCAAACTGAACCGAGAACCTTCATTACTTATTGCTACAGAAAATCCATTGGCGGCAATCACCAATGTAAAAAATTCATTGACCATAGAGACGTACAAGTTAAGGTATAACTCTCAACTGACGCAGTTTTATACACAGTACTTTTTTTTTTTGAAATAACGGGGAGAGGGGAGAGCGTCCTCACCTTGTATTAATTTTAGCAATTAATCACGGCATGACCATGAACACTTGGATGGCGCCAAGCGCCAGTATTTAAAGATACATAATCAGCAGGAAGAGAGTTGAGGTGTACTAGTTACATTGCAGAATTGAGCACCACGCATCTACAATGTGCCGCTCGTGGAGGGGGAGGCGATAGGACCAGAGTTTTGCATCGTCTCTGCAAGCAATCATGAGCCAGGCATCTACACAGTACTATAGACTTCTGAATTTATCAATGATCCTCCAAAAGTTTCGGTAGAAGCTAGAAGTGAGTCACGAACTCCCTCATTGTTGCATGGGGTCACGCGAGATTACTCCGTTATTTTAAGAGGTATTTGTAATGAGACATTAAGTGCACGTAGATTTCTTATCTATTTTCATCAATTCAGCTGGTGTATTGACCGGCTGTGTGTTGTTAGATGGATCTAAGTACTGTATCTCGATAGGCAGCTGTAGAATCTTGTCATCCAGACTCAACTGTGATGCTTTATAAGGTGATTCTTCAGATGAGCCAAGCTGCAGGTCAATTATACACAACGGGTCAGACACTACATTTGCCTAATCCCTTAAATTAAATAAATATTTGCATTAAGTGACTTTTTTGTGCTCCTCCATTCATAACATATTTAAGAGATAGAGTCACATTTTGCAAATCATTCTAATGTCATATTATCATATTCCATCAGTTTATGGGAAGTTGATTAGGACAAAAATACATCAAAATATGCCAGATGGTGGATATAATATTTCAAATTGTCTAATTTGTTTCCACACCCCACTGCTTTGATTGTTTAAGCTAAATATCAACTGTAGTTTTTTTCATAGATTCAAATGAGCAAAGCAAAGCATTGTGTTTAATATGAGAACTTCAGTCGTCTATCTTGTAGAGTTTTTGGTATTGCTTCTTAACAAAAAAAAAACTCAAATGAGTAAAGCAAAGCATTTTAGTTAAGCAAATCATTTTCCTATATCAAAACTTAAACTGGGTTTTGTCCACAAACTATAAGTCTTGATATAGGAGCGCTTTATGTTTAGTACATACTTCCTCCCTCCATTCTCTAAATATTGTTGTTAGGATAATAGAGTTAGTTTAAATTTGAACTAAGTTTGGTGTCTTAACAACAACATTTGAAGAAGGGAGGGAGTATGCTTTATGCTTATTCATTTTGTTCATGCATATCATATATGTAGTATTCATTGCATGTAATAAGGGCTTGACAAAAGACATGGAATGAGTGATTTTTTCTGCACAATTAGCTTAATGCATTTCTAATCTTTTGCAGGTTACAGCCTGCAACTGTCCTTTGTGTAGCTCTCAGAAGGGGGATAGATAGAGGTAGCACACCGATAATTTCTTCCTTGCCTTTTTGTGACAGATAAGTAATGCCTTTATTTCATTGTTCTTTAAGTCTAGATATTTTATTTATAACATTTAAAGTTCGTAGCAACGTACGGATATTTTATTACTAAAAAAGATAATCTACTTGAATTTTATGGGCCGTCATCTATTCGCTGTAAGTTGGGCCGTCATCTTCCTTGCTTGTATCGGCCTGTTTACTTGGCCTATTTCCCAGCGCACCCTACGAGCGTGAGTCGCTCAAAAAAGGAAAACATAGTATCGAAGAAGAACCTGATAGTTAAAAAAAAAAAAAACAGATCTAGGTTTCCTACCAAACTCGGCTTGGGAGGTCCAGCCTTGCGCCGTGCGTAATGGAGGAGGTGGCGGCGTGTGATGCGTCTAGCGTAAAGGGCAGTATCCCGAATGCAAAGGGTGCTAGTTTGGCGGAGGGGACGATGGCGCGGCGAGGTAGTAGGAAGGGGAAGGCTGTTATGCGGCCCGAGAGGACGAAGGAGGAGGAGGAGGAGTTGAAGAGGAAGATGGACGAATACCTAAGATTGTCGGCAATGTCGTCTGATGAGGAGGAGGAAGAGGAATTGCCGCCTTCTACCGAGGGAATCGACCTTGTAGCCATCATTGGTATGAAGGGAGAGAAGGCGAAATCCGAGGCGCGGCTTGCGTTGGAGGCGTACTTGGCTGATGAGACGACGAGGGAGCGCTCCAAGGCGGTTGAGTCGGCTGTTGACAGGATGAAAGCGGAGGAGCCGAATCAGGATGAGAGGAAGCAGTTGGACTACAAAGACTGGATGGCTAGAGGGTTTATCGATGGCTGGGCCAATTCATGGTCCGGACAATACGGTTCATACGAGGATACCAGTGAGTTCCCCATCACGAACTCTTTTATTATCTCTATCAGTTTTTGTTCTTCAACATGTTAGGAAATGCTTCCTTTACAGTAACAGCAAGATGAGTCACACCTGGATGTGGCAGGATCAGAGCTTGCTTGACTGTTAAACTACAATAGCTATGATGTGAATCCTGCAAAAATGCTAATTAGTATCACTTTTGTTATAATTATTGCTGCCTTTTTGGACTCGATCATAGCTCATTTGAGAATCCCTTATTACATACAGCGAAGATTCCCTGCATGCGTTTTACAGATGATCCTGCTCCAGACTGCGGTGCTTGGCCATTGGGTACTCTGCAGGTCTTTTCATTCAAGGTTGTAGGAATAAGAAGGGGCTTACAGTGGCCACTCGATGTGTTTGGTATGATTGCTGTCCGTGACAACGTTGACTTCAATCGCAATATTATCTTCAACCGTACAAGGGATAGCTGCCAAACACTCACCAAAAAGGTCAGTGTAAATTTTTCATTGTCATTCACTGTTTTGTTTCCCTTCTGCTATGCTGCTTAGTGCTGTTCAATTTTTCACCAACGTTTATATGTGCATGTCTGCCATTCCTAATCTTTGTCATTGAACCAGCATGCGTAAAGTTAATTAACTTGTTGTACTTATACACCCATAGTAGTTTCTTTGACCAATAACTTCAATGACTAGAGCAGACCCATGTTCGTTGATCAGTTTCATTGCTTCCATGAAATTACCATCAGTCACATGCACGTAAATTTGTGTGCCTACCAGAGTCCTGTAGGCTGACTGCTCAAGCTACCGTGTAAATATGTGAGGGCATATGACAGACATAATGGTATCATAAAAATTGGTCTTATCTCTGAGTTTGATCACTGAGACATCTGTTACCTTACACACGCACTAGCGTGTTGTGGACGCCTTTGTGGGACACCGTCGTCCACGGCTGCAGGCGCGCGCGTTGGATCAAAGTGGCTAGGTGCGCCAAAGGCTGCTTAGGAATAATTAGCGGGAGTTAGGTCGGGATAATCTCAGGTTGTTAGGATTTGGTTGAGTCATTTAGGTTTAGCTGGTTCCAGGATATAAGGCAGCCGATAGTTTGTAATTGGGTATCGAAGAATTAATAGAACTCCCGTTTGGGCGCTCTGTTCTTCGGTCACCGTGGCTGAGGATCTCCCTCGTCGCGGCGACAAGAACAGTTCGTCTTTTGTTCGTTATCCTCTTCGCTCTAACTCACAGTCACATCTCCTGCTACACCCTCCTCTATGATCGCCTCATCGCCCCCGCCATAACATAGCGATGTTTTATTTTTGTTTAAAAGGCATTGGCAGACAACATTGAGCATACCAAATATCCTATTTCTTCTTTTGTAGTATGTGCTTTTTGGTCCTTACACCGTTTATCTTTTACTATACTGCTCAATGAATACCGCTTCTTTCTCCAGATTACCTGTTGTTTATCTGATAGTTTTGCATGCAGGACCAATATTTAGAACTAGCAGGTCCAAGCCGTGCTGTTGTGTGGTGTGATAATATCATCATTGAGGTTAACCTATCAGTGAAAGGCACTACAAAATCTGAGGATAAGGACTTCAGCTTTCTAGCTGTGCCAATGGTGAGCGGTAATGGTGGGTATTCACGCCTGTTTCATTGTTTTGAAACTAGCAAGCTTAGCACATTGGGGATTACACTTGGTTATATTTCTCATTCTGTGGAGGCCACGATATTTATTAAACTTATTGACGGGTCATTTAATCGTGGTAAATTTGCTGCCTTTACCACCGGCCTCAGTCAGAATAAGGCTGAAAGAATGGATCGTAAGCAAATTGTCTTACTTGATTCTGGATGTGAGAAAGTGCCCATTGATGGTAATGGGGATATCCAGCTTTCACGGCGTGTTGTTTCAGTTGAAATTCCTGGAGAGCTGAAGGTCAAAGTTAGTGTGTGGAAGGCATTTGAAAGTGAGAAAAATGTTGTGGAATTGGTCTTCACGCCCAAGAAAGCCTATAAAAGCTATGATGTGCTTGATGCTGGTTTCTGTAAGATGCAAATTACTGTCGCTTGGTCACTCTTGTCTCGTAATCGTTGAAGTATAAATGTATGCGCAGTGATATAAAGTTTGGGATGTCGTACAGTTATGGACACAATAAGGCAAGTTCTGAACTTGTAGCAGTATCTTAGAGATCAGTTTAGGATTTAGGGTCGTGATTATTTTTTGTTTACTCCTATGGTATTCTCCTCCAGCAGCCATATATGTAAACGAAAATGTTTGGTGGATTCGTACATGTTTGCTACGGCTGGTGTGTGCATGTGTATCGTGCTGTGAGATAGTAGAAGAGAATGATCAACTTTCATTGATGGATGTGATGTTTGTGTTTAAGTTTGGTGGATGTGGTGTTTGTGTTGAACCTCCATTGAGAATGGTCAACGACATCCGCAAGTTTGGTGGATGTGGTGTTTGTGTTGAAGTTCCCGGTGTAACAGGATTTCTGATTAGAAAATGTAATGGGATACTAGAAGAGAATGATCAACTTTCATTGATAGGTCAGACACGTACGCGCGTTTTAATCCGTTCCATGTACTGCTTTGGAACGTGTCTCCGCCACTATGGGTGTGTTTGTTTCACTGGATTGTGTTGAAGTTCCCGGTGTAACAGGATTTCTGATTAGAAAATGTAATGGGATACTAGAAGAGAATGATCAACTTTCATTGATAGGTCAGACACGTACGCGCGTTTTAATCCGTTCCATGTACTGCTTTGGAACGTGTCTCCGCCACTATGGGTGTGTTTGTTTCACTGGATTGGGTTGGATTGACTTGGACAGATCTATCCAATCCATTCACTGTTTCGGTATAGATCCGGGAGGGGCGAAACCTACCCAGCCCAACAACCACCGTCTCGGTACAGATTCGGCCGCCGTCGCTGCTGCCGACGGTGAGGGCAGTGGCGGCGGCCAACGATGGCGCCCCAATGGTCGTCGTTCGCATTTGCTTTTCGATCTTTTCCACATTTTCCCCTTTTCTTCTCTACTGTTCGTGCTTCTTCTTTGAGCTTCTCCGGCCATGGCGAGCCACTTGGAGGGTGCGGTGACCCTTCCCCCGGATAGATCCGGCCACCGGCTAACCGGATCCGACATCTTCCACTGGGGAGGTCCGGAGATCTGGACGCCCGCGTCTTCAGCCCGTTCGGTAAGGGCTGGTGGTGGGCAGCGGCGGGGGGCTGGTAGGGGTCAGCGGCGGTGCCCGCGTCTCCCTCGATGGAGCTGGGTTTCCAGGCCTGGGTCGAGCACGGCGGCGCCGTCCAGCGTTGCTGCCACCGTGGAGCCCAACACCGGGGCCGCCCCCAGCTACGGCTCGGCGGACCACGCCTGATCCTTGCGCGCCGCGCCCGGATCCGAAGGTGGTGGGGATAGATCTGGCCGCTACGCGTCAGCCGGTGGACGACGGCGAACGGCGCAGCGCCCTTGCGCCCCAATGCTATGGTGCTACGGCTTATCGTTGGGGAGTCCGGTGGAGTCCGGCGCCCAGCTTCTCTATGCTGTTGTTGGTCACGCCGGTCAAGAGCTTGGCCTCAACCAGCCTCGGCTACCGGGATCAACCAACAGCTCCGCCTCGGTGCAGTTTGTCGGCAGGACGCCTAACCCATCCCTTCCCTCCCTTGTGCTTGAGGCCAAAACGGGTCTTGGTTAGGGAAGGGCGGGCTACGGACAGATCTTCCAAGAACGACGACTACAGGACCCGCAGCTAGCGGTGACGGCGCATGCCGCATACTAGGGGCTGGGGCCTGCTGTTCGGCAGAAGGGGCATGGCGCAGACGCCATGCTGGGGCCATGCGCATCATGGCTTTGCCCGCTGTCTGCCGTCTTGCTAGGTTGATGACATTGAGGTCGGCGTGGTGGTCACGTCGGTTGGCCCTTTACGCTTCTCGACGAGAAGACAATTGCGTGGCTGTGGTGATCATGCATTATGTTGCTCGTCGATAGTGATGATCGGTTTGTGTTCATCTTCTTGTAGTGGTGGTCTTTCGTATTGTGCAATGGGGAGGCACGGTGCTCCGGACGAAAGCCTTACTTGGACAGCAATGATGGCGTCTTTGACGTCATTTTCTTCTTGAAGGCATTGCTGAGGAGCACTTTTCTACCGATCTAGCACCATCCGGGTGAAAACCTAGCCCCAGCTGAGCGGGGCAATTTAGTCCTCCTGAGGATATTGTCTTGGATGCTTCGCTAGTGTGGTTGATCGTGTTGTCAACATGATTCATGGGTGCGCAGCTAGGTGTGTGTGTGTAGGTGTTCGTCTCATTCGCGTCTAGTGTTTGTATTTTCTCCCATGTAATCCTTCTTACCCCTTTTTTGTGTTCAAATATGTTGTAACCCGATATTTGGGCCATTATGGAGCGAACGTCATTATTAATATAATGGAATTCAGGTGGGGAGTCCCCCCCCCCCCCCCCGTGTGACTGTCGAAAAAAATCCACTCACCGTCAGTCTGTATAGGATAGACAGTATCAGGGAATATTCTTCATAGATGTTGGATGAGCTTCAACTTGTTTAAGCGTGATTGTTAGTGAATAACTAAAAGATTATTAATATATTACGATATTAATTAGTATATTATATTATGAGATTATAGTTAATAAAAACTCATATGTTAATTAATGTGTAAAAGGTATATGGATTAGAATGTAATTGTTGGTAATTATAATATTTATTATTAATTAAGTATTATTATAAGATTATCATTTACAAATATTAAAATAGGCTAATTAGTATGTATTTTATTGCTGTTATTTACAAATAAGATATATAATTAAATTAATTATTATTATCTAACCTCTCTTATCCCTCCAACGAAGAAAAAAACTTAAATTGTTCTATCCAATCAAACAAACAAAAAGTTAAATAGTGTCATCCCAAAAAATATAGATAAGATGATTCAATTCAATTTTAACGCTCAACCAAACGCACCTATCATACTGCCCGGCCGCATGCACCAGCTGCAGCCTCCTTATCTGTCAGCTGCGTACGTCAGGGTTTGCCGTGCCGTAACGTCGGTCAGGCCGTCGACGCCGCCGCCCTCGATGTTTTTTTTCATAACTGTGTTGTAATTATATTAACTAAACGAAACAGAGTTTGGGCCCTAAGATACAAGTTGCAATGCCTGACATTTCGCGTGTAGCTCCTCCAGGTTGTCGGTGGTCGAACTCGAAGCGCACCATCTCTTGGGCATCTGGGTCTCGGAGATGTTGCCCAGAACTTGAAAGCCGGTCCGATCCAGTGTACGACACGCTGACCGGCTGACGTGGTCACCGGACACGGAAGGGCTACCTCGATCGGGGACGACCGCACTTTGCTAGTCTCTGCGCTTCTCTGCAACTACTCTGCCGGCTTCACGGCAAATGGACCCTGGATAACCACGAACTACCTTCCCGGCTTTGTTAGCGCCGGACGCTTGGCTTGGATGGCATCGCGCCTACACGCACTCGTGCCACCACTGGGACCGCGCCGTCACACTCCTTCGCACACGGACACGACCTCCAAAACACCAATAATGCGCGGCGGAGGCAGCGTATCTCTATGCTAGAATCGACGAATGTCGACGGACACGGATACGGCGCCTATGCATCGGGGATATATATCCAGCGAGTATTAAGGAAAAAAAAGTAAAATTCGGATATATATACTGGACATATTTTGATACAGTCCATGATGTTGAATTAGCCTGTTTGGACCAATATGCATAGATACATAACCTAGCCCGGTATTTCCTCTATGTCGGACGCCCAATGACAGTCTATATCGGAAGTTTTAACATTGGTGTGAAGCAGAATTAATAAATAGGCACATTCCTACTAGAGAAAGATGGTTGGGAGACAATTGATTGTGATTTCAAAATTTTTGAACGTGTCTTTTTCTGAAATCATGAGTTTGTTTTTAAATCCGTTTGAACCTAAGTGATCCTTACAATTTACTCTATAAAATGAGATCTAACATGAATATTTTTTATTTTAATTTTTTATCAAGATTTTTATTATATCGTGTCAATATTGTTTTTTTTTACAGTACCACAGCCATAAGACAGACGATTATATTTTAATAAATATTGATATCGGTATATAAATATGTTGAGACATATTTAAAAATATTGGAATAAATATTTTAATATAGTAAAGTTAATTGTGTCATTTATTTATTTATTTAGAAAAATAAATAAAACATATCTATGCGCTCGTAGAGTGTAGGCCTATCTTCAAGAGGTCTCCCGTCAGCGCCGTGAGAGCAATGTGATACCCAGTATCGTCGTGCTTCATCATTTCAACCTATTCTTCTTGGAACGAGATCGTCTGCCTTATGGCTATTGGTACCATGTGTTAGTGCATTTATGGATGTCTCTCATAAAAATGGCATAACTGAAGAAACAGAGATAAGCTCAGGCAGGGCTCTCTACCCTTGTAAGTGTTGCTTTTTGCGTACCTTTTTTTTTTTTTTGACCGAAATCAGCAGGGGAGTCCCCTACCTATTTTTCTTATATAACAAGAACTACAAAAGTCAAAATTAGGTTACATTACAGAGGATCTCATCTATCAGAATTTGAACCTCTGGTTTAGCTTTTAAAGTCACCAGGGCAAACTCTTCTCTGAAGGTTCTTTTCCATACGCTTAGGGAAGGAGTAGCACTATCAAAGATTATACTGTTTCTGTGGCACCAGATCGTCCAACACCCTACAATGATCACTTCTCTAAATATTCTTGAATTAAGCTCTTCTAGCCATCATCATCATATTATCGGGATTAAGATGGGTGTTCCATGCTACCTTCAGGATTGAAACCTGTGGCATAAGCATTGAAAATTTGAAGTTTCAGAACTACGCATGAGAACTGGATCGCAAAAACTGAACAGGATTATTATCACCTCCCAAATTGGAGACGAAAATTCAGGTCAAAAGCATCAAAGTATAATACATACATATCGATACACATGGAATACAAGGCAAGAACAGGGGAAGCGCGATGGCAAAAACAAATATGGGAATCAGTACCACGCTAAGGACGCGAGGCAAGCTGAGGCATCCATCTCGTACCCAGCGAAGTAGAATCATCACCATCGGCTAACTTGTCGAACCGCCGAGGTGCGCGTGTGGCTGCCCAAGGCGGAGGTGGCGCGGCTCGTCAAGGAGAGTCGTGACGCCGCCGAGAAGATCATACGTCTGAAACGTCTCTGCGTCCACCGGGACCACCACCACCAGTCCTCCACTCTGCCGGCGCCGGCCATCGCGTCGTCGGGGAACAAGAAGAACGCCGCTGTGGGAGCGAAGAAAGAGGTCCGCGACCCTGCCAATCTTCTTCTTCTGCAATATAGTCTCTGATTTACTTTGCAATACAAGAAAAACGCATGCGCATTTGCTAATGTCAGTCCCCTTTCTTTTGTCCCTCGACTCCTTTCGCCCTAATGCTAGCGTCCTTCACCATCTTTTCAATGAACATAATTTATGCCGCTGTTACTGTCAATTTGCTTGTCAAATTAACATCCTTAAATTAATTTTATTCCTCCATCGAGAAAGTCAATTGGTTTCTGAAAATTAGTCTTGATGTTTTTAGCGATCTGATTTGAACTGATTTCACATTCTTGTTCTGTAATGACAGCATCAACATACAGTTTTTCCTGCATTTTTTCAGTTTTAAGATTTTTTTCGGGGGGGGGGGGGGGGGGGGGGGGGGGTAGGAAAATTAATTAGGCATTCTTCCCCTAGCTATGTTGTTCAGGACACAAGTCGTTCTCATGTCCAAAAACTGTGCACAGGACAGTGCAGTCTTCAGTTTCAGAAACCAGAAACGGAG
This sequence comes from Eleusine coracana subsp. coracana, assembly GCA_032690845.1. Lineage (NCBI taxonomy): Eukaryota > Viridiplantae > Streptophyta > Magnoliopsida > Poales > Poaceae > Eleusine > Eleusine coracana. The sequence goes on along the minus strand of CM064430.1, from coordinate 54,332,153 downwards.
CAAAGATGGACAAAGAAATGCATGCGGAGGTGGTGATCTGAGCGCGCGGATGAGATCAGGCAGGAGGTCGTCGCAGCAGAGCGAGGGGGCCCTCCTCGTCGTTTGGCGCGTCAACAGTGAGCCCCTCTCTGATCACAGAGAATAGCTCACGCGCATTATTACACATGGACATGGGATATACGACATCAGGTGAATTGAACCCACAGTATCACTGTATCAACAATGATCATATCTCGGATTCTCGGTGCATTGCAAGTTTTTAAAACTCTCGACCTTTTGTCTGAAGCATGTAACATGACAACATGTAGGTCCTTTTTTCTGTTCATGGAGCACCTCACCAACAAGCGCTAATCTGTTCATATTCCCTCTGCTTTCAGTTGTACTGCAAGAACTGGGGTCAGATGAAGTGAAGGGGAGAGCCAGACAACGCACGAACACTTTCAGTTCTGACGTGACGATCCAGAGAGAGAGAGAGAGAGTTCAGTGCTTGGCTTTGGATTTGATCGTAGGGAAACGCTGTACTCCTCCGAGTCACAAAGTTTGGGTGCATGTGTACTGTGAATGAGCTGAAGCTTGACAGGCTCCATCATACGGATTCTCTCACATAACGTGTGGTGAGCGGTGATGGAAGGTCGGTAAACGAAGTTCTAGGTGCGGCATTTCCATACGTTCATTTCTTTTCTGAGACACGAACGCATGAAATTGAAATAAACGTCTGGTGAAAATAGAAATGCAAAAAACAACGGGGAAGAATAAACACTAGACACTTTGTTAAGCCAGAAATCACGTGCCAAACTCAGGGTGCATCTTTGTCCAGGTAGGAAGAGTCACGGCACCAGGCAAAACCGTAAAAGTACAGTACCATGTAAGGGCATCCGTACTGGTTACTGTTAACTAGTTTTACGGTGAAACGTGTTATTTGCTCATTTAATTTCCACGGAATCCTGTTCTGCCACGGTAAAGGTGAATGCTGGCAGAGCTGTCTGCGAGCAATTAGCTATAGCTAAGCAAGTAGATAAACGAGTTTTCTAGCGCTATCTATCAACGGTTGAGAAAAAAGATAGAAGAATAAAATAATCTATTTTGTGAGATCCACATGCTACTTCGTACAATATGCTAAAACTACCCATATGAATGACTTGCTGTTTGGGATGTCGTTACTCAACTTCATGCATAGAACTGATGGAGCTGCTCTAAAGCAGTTCGAAAAGCAAACGGAAAGGTGCAGCAACTTTGAACTGGCCCCAACGTCGGTTCTGGAAACTCAGGGCTGCCAGCTGCCTTGCAGCGGCTCCACCGCCCGGGCCATTTTGACCGCGCCGGAGCATGAAGGTGCGAAGCGCCGCGCGGGCTGGCCTCCGGCGGCTGGGACTCCGGCAGCCCCGCTCTTTCCACTTTCCAGAGACTGAAGAATCTCACGAGTCCTCGTTGAACCTACAGCTCCGGAAATGAACCCGGGCGACGAGAAGTACACGTTGGCTTTGAAGGGCGTCCCACCTCTAGGCTCTAGCGCCTTTTTACAGTCCCACATGGCATGTCAGCGCAGGAAAAGAAAAAAAAAAACATAGCAACACAATCCCGCGGCACTCCAGAACCTTCCATTTGAACCTCTCGCCCGGCTGCAGCCTGCAGACGTGTTTCTTCGTGCCCTCTCCTCTGTTTCTTGGGATTTGAAAATGCGCCCCTGAAGACGTATCTCTACTCTCTAGTTCTCAACAAAAAGTTTGGACCTGCATTCGGCATCCTTGATATCTTAATAAGATTTGTTTAATATATGGTTGCGTATTTTTCTCATTTCTCCGTGTGACCCCATCAACACTTTGTTTTCCATTAGGATATTGACATGGCTCTAAAAAGTTGTCATGAAAAAATGCGTACAACGTTCGTAGAATGAAAAAGACGGTGCAGCTCTAACAGTCCAATAGACTAGAAAAAGGGCATACAGGTCTGGACATTCGACACGGATGATACAGCTAAAGGCATGCTGGCTAATAAGGAAAAAATTAGCCTAAAACATCAAATGTCCCAAAATCAGATAACATAAATTCCCCTGATCAGTGCAAACTTCTGCTGTAATTTGATTTGAGGTATCTAGTTTAAATATGGGTGACCCGTCTTCTTCTCTAAGCTTCTGCGAGACGCCTCTCCTCACAAGCCGCGACAAAAAGGCAAAACAGTTTTGCCAAAACCCCTGAACCCCTCCCCACCTCTCTCTCCCCTACACCTCCTCTCCCTCCCTCTCGACGAAGCCGGGGTGCACGGGGGCGGAAGGAGCGGCCGGGCCGCCATCGTCTTCGTCCGCGGTGGGGAGCAGGGGCTTCGACGACGCAGCAGACGTCGTCTCCGGCTCCCCGCCGCGGACGGCGTGCGGGCTGAAGGCAAGTTCGGCGCAGCGGATTTGAAGGGGGCGGGGAACGGCCGCCGCCTGCTTCGTCCCACAGCGGCGGGGTGCGCGGGGCCGTTCTCCGCAGGGGGACGCCGTCTCCCGTCGCGACACCGCCGCGGACGACGCGCGCGCGGTCTGAAGGCAGGTTCGGAGCGCGCGGTTCAAGGGGGAGCGGCCCCGTCTTCCTTCCACAGCCGTACCTGGAGGCAAGAGTCCGGCGAGCCTTCCGGCCATACACGACGCGTGCCCGGACTGAAGGGAGGCTGGGAGCAGCGGATTCGAGGGGAAGCGGTCGGTTTCGTCCCACACATTCGCGGGGGCTTTGTCGGCGAGAGGCATTGGGCCGGGAGGACGCCGTCTCTCCCTCTCCGCCCTCAGGACGAGGCGCTGCGGCGACGTGCCAAGGTGAGCACAACCCTCGATCATAGCGCGAGCTCCAACGGTAGCCATTGCTGGTTTGGTTCCTGTTAAATCGACCTGGCCGCCTAAATCGATACGACGAGGTGCGTCTAATTTTGGTACTGCCGTGAGGCGACGGAACTTGTAGCAAGGCGCGGCAGCCGCGACGACGGCTGGTTCGCATGCCGTTTGCATCGTATTTCGCTATGCGGCCGCTCAAGGAGGTCGTGTGATGTGGGCGCGCGGCTTGGCGTCCCTAGTCCTGACTACTGATTCTGCACTCCCGAGTCTCTCACTGCGTCGTTGCCCTGGTATTCGTTTATTTGTTAGTTGATTCGAGTAGAGTGCTGAAATTAAAATATGGAATATTCATCCTTCTGAATGGGGTTAAAATTTAAATACATCAAGTAGTTGATTATTCTATCACATAACTTTGTAGTTAAAATTTATTGGCAGTCTCTAAAGTCGTATGAGTGTGATTTGGAATACTCTTTCTCTCCACTTTCACGGCACACTGTTATCATGGTAGAGAGACCTTGTATTTGTTAAGGGATAGCATGCCATGATTTGCAAAGAGCAATATGAATAACCAGAGGGACATTTTTGGGTTTAAAACCTTGATGACAAACATTAACAAGTTAGAATCTGATTATGCATTTTGATGTTTGATGCCCTAAATGGCACCTAAGACAAGTTTAAGTATTGCTAATATATTTTACTCATTTTTCTCTTTGCGCCTTAAACAAGTTTACTGTGAGAAAGTAGTTACATGTTGAAATGTAGTAAAATGCTGAGTTTTCTCAAATGAAAGCCAAATTTGTTATTTGATTAGTTTTGGGGAATATATCATTGCAATCACGCAAGGACTACACTGTTGGCTAGAAAATTGGTGGCTGTTTATGAATTAAAATTGTGGACACATACACATATATCCCTGTGTGGGTTTGGTCAATGGATACCGGATCTCTTGTAAATTGTGTGTTCAATTGAATTGTTTATGTTAGTATTTCCTAGTAAGTATTAATGCCTTTATTTAATTCTGCAGATGGAATCACCAGCTCCTCAGAGTCCTCCGCGTCCCCCGCGTCCTGAAAACTTGTTTTGTCCTTGCCAGCGTAATATAAATGTAAGTATGATGATGCGCTACATCGACTCAATTAGCAAGAGGAGATTGCATAAGCCATTCCATGACCCTTAGAGTTTGAGACTCTCTCATCCATTATATTTTTTTCTTGCAAATGTCCATCACCTATAAACGTTTTCTAAAAAACACATGCTTAAAAGATTTTGTGTCAAGAAAATTTGCATAAACTATCTCATATACCATTTGGAATATGAGGTTCTCCCCAGTGATCTCTTTGTTACAGTTGTCCACTGCCCCTTATCGGATTTTGATGCAAGGCCATTATGGTGTATACGTGCAAAATAGGTTAAACATGTGCGTGTTGTGATAGTTTTGCTTTTGCAACAAAATTCAGTAGCGAATGCATGGACATTTCCAATAAAATATAGTATGGGTGGAAACCTCAAATTTCAATTGCATGATTTATGGAATTTTGTCTTAAGCAACAACAATTGCACCATCGATCCTTGGTTGTTCTTCCCTGTGGTAGAAGACAATACCGCAAGGCTAAGTCAGCAATGGGATAATAGATCCTTTGTTTAATGCCCATGCTCTTTTTTTTTTTTGGAAACAAGCTATCCATTAGCTTTAGATAATTCGACTTGAATTTTGAACTAAAGTTATCTTAATACTAATCATAATTGTAAGAAAATATTGTGCTGCATCTAGACTATGATGACTCTTCCTATTTTTTGTCTTTCACTATTCTACCGGACATAACAGTGTTGTATATTTCTCAACATGTGCAGCAAATTGGGGTTTATACATGGAAAGTATCCGATGGGCTGAAGACCTTTATTGATCTACATGTTGCTATCAAGGAAAGGCAATTAAGGCTGGCTCCTTTTATTCTCAAGGCCCAAGGAAGGAGAATTCCCAGCACGCCCATTGTGAACCCGAGGACTAAGATGAGCAGCTTCTGCTTTATCAGAATGATTAATGATAATGATCAAGACCGGAGATACAGAGTTGATTGTCTGATGAGAGATACGGACTGGTACTTCATGGGGTTTCGTCGAGAACTTACCCTAAGCGAAGAAGAGATGCAGGAACAGGAGAAAGAGAGAAAGCTGAGGGAGGCAGAAGCAGAGTCATCTCAAAGGAGGAAGAATAAGAAAGAACGGGTGGGGCGAAAACAAGGATGGGGAACTTTCTTCAGCTTTAACGGTTCCAACATGGACGTGCCAGCATTTCTGAAAGCAACAATGCTGAACATTTCCGGAAACTATAAAGACAGGGATAGGTAAGTACTAAATCTGTATTTGTGAACTCTTATAATTGCTTCTTTTGATCTGCCTTTGTAGAGCTTTTGATTGCTTTTACTACCGGGAAGTCTAGGCTTTGGACGTGCAAAAGAATTTAGAAATATTTGCCTAGTATGTGATGTCTTATCAGAACGATTCATCAAGTCCTTTTTCTTTTTTTTGCCAATGTGCTCTTCAAACATGATTAGTCAATTCTTTGATTTCTGAAACCTTAAATCAAACTGTGCACACGTATAGGTTGAACAGATCCTTATGCCCACCACTCCTCTCTTTCCATCTGAATGCTGGAAACAACAGATGCGATTCAATTTCCATACAGTTTCACTCATTGCTGTTACTTTGTTAATTCTGCAGCACCCTTGTTGGTGGCCTTGATGCTGTGCTGGCATTATTTAATGAATTTAGCCGTCATCAAGACAAACCACTGCCTGATGACAAACTTGCTGCACACTGCTACTGCCTCATGACTTTGGTTTCCGAGCCTACACGTTTGTTATCACATCTTAATGACGCATATCGAAGGATGGCATTGATTGAAGGGTTTGGTTCTGTTATTGAGGTGCTGCTCTGGAAGAAGATGCATATCTGGGGACATCTGTCCCAGGTGGTGCAACATCGGCGCCTAGAAAACAGCCTGCGATCTCATGAATTGTTGAATGACGCATCGTGCCGTAATGTTAATTTGATCCTTGTTAGAGAGGCTGTTGGAGAGAGAGGGGAGCTGTTACTGATCAAAACAGACAATTATGAACTTGGGATCGACCGGGTTTTGCTCGAGAAAATAGTGGAGGACGCATCAAGTAGTCCAAACAATGGACCAGCTGATCGGGTTGACCCATGGCTTTGAGCTTGTCATAAACAGAAGAGTTTCAATTGAAGGATAATACACAGTTCAATTGAAGGAGTACATATTATACTAGTATGTTTTTGTTACATTTAATACAAGCTATAGCACTTACAGAACTTGCACAGATCATATGCAAGGGGACAACCTTTTTGTATGGCATAAATAGCAGTTAGTGCGGGAATTTATCATTTTTGTATCAGTAAATTTCACTTGTATATGCATGATAAGGTGTAAACTGAGAATAGTACGGAGATTTGAGCATGTGAATGAGTTTGCAAGATATGTAACAACTTTGATCTATTTATGACCTTGGTGATTTGGTATTGTGTATTTACACACACTGCTGATGTATACACACTACCGGTATAGGCGCATAGCACCTGGACCGAATTGATTCCTTCGTCCTTTTTTGTAAGGACAGCTTGTCAATACTTGAGCAAACTGTTCTGAACTTTTCAGCAGATACACCGCAGATCTCCAACATTCCATCAAGCAGCTTTCTTTTACTTTGATTTATCTCATATTTGTTGCCAATATCCAACTGATTGAGCAATTCAGTCAAAACTTTGGCTACTGTTTAGTAAATAAAAAAAAAACTTTGACAACCTATACACCAGCGATGTCAAAATCACACTGGTAGAACTCTTTGTATCTTCCTTTTGATGGATTATCCCTCCTATATACCTTTGGTATCTGGTATCTCTTCAGTGCACTTATGTTATTCAATAGCAACATAGCGGAAGAACGGAACAGTCAGATCATACCGCAAAGAGCAAAGCTCACCTCCCTGCATGACATCAGACTATGAATGAAGACACAATGCAAGGGAAACAATGCCACAAAAGAATGAGTGAGGAGTTAAATACCCCATATGGTGCCATGTAATCATTGACAAAATAGGCAATGCATACAAAGAACCATGGTACCAAAAAAAAAAGTGGGGAATGGAGATCTTTTACTAAATAAAACCCATACCACCACACTAAATTGTACAAGGGCAATGGAACAATACCTGATCAGCAAGGTCATATATATATATATATATCAACTTTGAGTCTTTTCCATATGTCAGCTCAAATACAGGTGTATCAAGTGCAGTGGCACCATGCATCTCATGAATATCAAGTGCAGTGACACCATGCATCTCATGAATACGCCTGCTATAATTGAAAATGCATGCTCCCTTATTGCCATTTGCTCTTTCCCAAAGTCACTTGTACCCTAACAAAAGTGAGCATAAACATTTAGATAGTGAATGAACAGAAATACCAGGATGAGTACCAGTAACTGGGCAATATAGATATAAAACAATTCTGCAAACAACACTATACTCACCTTAGGAATTTTCGGCAATATCCTCACTTCATTGCTCTCAACGATCTCCTTCACCTTCTCCACAAGGGACTCCAATTTGGGACACTTGGGATCAAACAGTCACCCTTTGCTTTCTCCCAACCTGTGGCTTCTCAGTTGGAACTGTCCGCTTCCTTCTCAACACCAGATTGTGGCTTCTCAATTGAACTGTCCGCTTCGATTGCTGCCATGGCCATAGCTGCCTCCCACGCAATAAAATCCCTGAGCTTGAGCAAGTTGATGTACACCCCCTTCAAGACTGACACGGCATCTGAATCAATCAGAACTATATCAAGCATTCCCTTCAAAACATCAATGTTAATGCTAACAGTAAGCATATCCGTGTGCAACAGTTAGCTTGCACATAGCCTGCAGTGCTCTAGCCAGCTGCGTTGCCGTAGCAATGCCTCCTCCTTCCCCTCACCAGTTTCGCCAGCATCCCTTTTCCCCAACTTCACGGGGGCGTTGAGCTCGGTCCGCTCCGCACCCTCGCGTGCAGTGAGCGCACCGCCTCGCGGAAGATTCCGTTCACAGTGGGGACCTTTGCTTGCGAGGCGCCGCCGGCACTGCCGACGAGCTTGGAGCCAAAGACGAGCCAGCATCTTGATGTCCGCGGCTACATCCGCCTCGTCCTTTCCTTGCACGAGAGCCCATCCCCGGATGCGGGCACCTCGAACGAGCGGCGCCGCGCAGCAGTCGATCACGGCGGCGAAGGCGACAGGCACAAGCGGCGGTGACAAGCCGTAAATAAACGTCGTCGTAGTTTTCCTCGGGATGAAACTACGAGGATGTTTATTTACGGCTTGTCACCGCCACTCGTGCCTGTCGCCTTCGCCGCGATCAGAAACCTCTCCAGCAGCAGGTCCCACGCCACCGGTGCCAGGAAGCCCCACCGAGATCAGAAACCTCTCCGACGGCAGGTCCCACACCACCGGTGCCAGAAAGCCCCACCGAGATCGCCGCCGAGCTCAGGTACACGGAGGTCGGCAACATCAGGTGATGTACTGTTTCAATTGATGACACCCACAATTGCAAGAATCTTATGCCAGCTCTTCTAAATAAAAACCAGATTAGCTCATGCTAAAGAGTACTTTAACAAGCCCGTCTTGTCTGGCATTGTTCAAAGCAACAAACATCTACGACATAGCACAGTTCAATTGATAAAACCAATATGCAGAGGAAGCAACCATGGCGACAGAGCAACACGTGCTCGAAAACGACTTGGATGACATAAATAGTTGCATACAGCTAACAGAAATCAGTTCACGAACCAACAAGCATCAGGCAAAACTTAAAGATAGTCTGGCGACATAGTTCTATATCCTTGAATTCACTATAGCAAAACCCAGATTTAAGCGGCAGCAGCCTGGGCGGCAGCATCACGCTTCCGCTGCTCCTCAATGATGCTGAGCTTGATACCCTTGCCCTTAGGAAGGCTCACCCACGGCTTGTTGCCCTTGCCAATGGTGAACACATTACCTAGACGGGTGGCAAACTGGTGGCCTGTAGCATCCTCAACGTGGATGGTCTCAAAGGTACCCTTATGCTTCTCCCTGTTCTTGATAATACCAACACGGCCAGTGTTCCTTCCACCAGTCACCATGATGACATTGCCAACATCAAACTTGATGAAGTCAACAATCTTGTTGGTCTCCAGATCAATCTTGATGGTGTCGTTGGCCTTGATCAGAGGGTCAGGGTAGCGGATGGTGCGGCCATCATAGGTGTTCAGGTAGGGGATGCCCTTCTGACCAAACTGGACAGACCTAACCTTGCAGAGCTTCCACTGCACATCAATTAATAGGAATCAGTATTTGAGATCATACATGCAACAAGGCATGGCATACAGAGCAATAGCAATCAGTATTTCAACATGAGCAAATACCTACATAAACATAATAAGCATTGTAACCACTATCAACAAAGAATGGACTGACAAAGAACAAATATCTCAATTGCACTGTAAACCAAGCATCTGTAATAGATCACTCAAGAACAACTCAAACAATGCAATATAAAATTAGCACATAACAAACACCAGGGACCCTTCAGCAAAATGCACTGCAGTACCAAAAAGAAAACTTACCTTGGCATCCTCGTCCCTGACAGGGTGAAGACGGAAGCGTCCCTTGGTGTCGTACAGAAGCCTGTAGTTCTCATTGGTCTTGGGAATGGAGATCACATCTGTAAAATAGGAGACAACACATCAAGTTATTAACTGATATTTGCAATAAAAAACCAACAGTTAAAATGGAAAGAAAGATCAGGACATACCCATGAACCCAGCAGGGTAGGTCTTGTCCGTCCTGACCTTGCCATCAACCATCACATGGCGCTGCATCAGGATGGACTGAACCTCACGGTATGTCAGGGCATACTTGAGCCTGTTCCTGATGATGAGGATAAGGGGAAGGCACTCCCTGGACTTGTGGGGGCCAGAGGATGGCTTGGGAGCCTATTGATTGTGATGGCATTAAGCATCAGTCAACCAGCACCATGTAAAACAGAACATAATGCAGCTGCAAAAGTTCTAATAATTTGACAAACTTACAAAAGCTCCGCCAAGCTTGTCCAACATCCAATGCTTGGGGGCATTGAGCCTCTTCAGATGCTTCTTCAAACCCCTAGCCTGTTCCATAAGCAAGCAAAACAACGTTAAGAATCTCATTATACATACTCGGATTGTTATCCTCAATTTAATCATATAAATGAAACGGCCAGTGTTTTTCATTTACGTAACATAATTCAAGGGACTAAAATGTTTTCAATCTCCTATCAAAAGTGTTTTCAATCTCCTATCAAAAGTACCAATGTCACCAAGAAACTCAGCGATGAAAATCAAAAACTATAATTAAGATTGTGTATCTAGCTTCGCATAACTTACATCAGCTATGAATAGAAACTGGTGAACTGGATAAACAGATGTGTATCACTATACTGTAATGGCTGGAACACTACCAGTATAAATGTAACCGAAGGGCTTGTTAAACAATATCCAACCAGTCCTAACGAAGCATGTCCAGAACTGCAGAGTTTGCCTGTTTATCCACCCTTAGAGCTGTATTCTAACTATGATATGCAATCACGAGAGGAATAACACTCAGTTATCTTAAAGTACCAGAACTAGACACCTGAGACCGATCTCAAGTCGAACTAAAAATTTTAACAACTCAATCGTTTCACAATAGAACAGAACGAGAATGGATTCGACTGCACTACAGAAACGAGAGCAAGCCGCTAGCAACGACCAACAAAACCCTTAGGGATCGCCCGAAACCACACAGCCTCTTACGGTGCGGGAGGTGGAAGCAGATCCGCCGGTGCAGCCCTACCTAAAGAAAGGTAGCCATCGACCGCGTTACCGGCGGAGCCGGGCTTCACCGAAGAAGCGCGGCGTCCAGATCTACTGGGAGAAGAAGCGCCAGTGGTGCGGCAGACGGAGGAGGAGAAGGGGATGGTGGCGCTCACCATGGTTGCGAACTCGGGTTGGGTCGCCGCTCCTCGGCGCGCTCCTGCTGCTGCTGCTGCTTCTCCTTCTGCGCCGCCGCCGCCGGGATGACAAGAGAGACAGAGCGCGGGGTGGAAGACTATATATACAGGTAGGGGTAGGGTTTTAGTTTGCGCGATGAGCTATGGGCTTTCTTGTGTAGATGGGCTATCCCCAACACATTTTAGTGTTGGATTTTTGGGGGCCGGGATGAAGGCCCAGTTTATTCCGCCAAAGCCGATAAAAGGCGCCGGCTCCGTCATTTCGTAACAGCAAAGACCATTTTCTCTCGGAAAGTTGCCCGAGCGATGGGTCGCGCTCGCGCTCAGCGCGAGACCCATCGCGGCCCGTGGCCTGCTTCGCGTACCGTGGCTGCCCTGCTATACGCGGAGGTGGGCTTTAACATCTCGTCGATAAAAACGCGTGCAATCGGGAGCGGGTGTGGCCATTGTTTGGGGCAGCAATCGATAACAGCGAAAGTCCTAAGACTCCTAACTTACCCGATAGGGTTATTCAGCATTTGGAAAAAGTCCTATTTGTCTCTCTTAATTATTGAGGGAGGTGCAGATTATACTTTGAATTACAAAACCGGGTAATCCGACTCCCTCAACTCTATAGTGCGGTACAATTTTTCTTCCTAGACGGTTTTCTGAGTGGTTTTGGCTGAGTCAGCATGTGGAGCCCACATGTTAGTTGCCATGTAGGCATAGTGGAGTCCACATGTCAGTTGTCACCAATTTTTTCCTTCCTTTCTTTCTTCTCTCCTATTCTCTCCTCTCATCTCCCACCGACGGCACAAGGCACGAGCTTGAGGGCAGTGCGGTGCGAGGCCGGGACAGGTTGAGGCGGGCGCGAGGTCAAGCAGAGGACAGCAGATACGGACAGCGTGAGGCTGGAGCATGACGGGAGCGGTGGAGCCATCGGGCACGGGCGCTGAGGTGCGCGAGGACGGCTAGGGCAGGCGGCGCGGAGCTACTGCGCAAGAGGAAGAAGACGAGCAGAGCGGCGCGTGTGGCTGCTCAGCGCGGGCGAGGGGGTGGGGAGGGGGTTGCATGCGGGGCGGAGCTGCTGCGCGGCCATGGGCACGGGCGCCGACGAGGGGGATGGAGTGGCTTCGTGACCCCGACGGGGCTGAGCAGAACGGTTGTGGCGCAGGCCACATGGACGCGTCACTGGCTTTGGTGGCGCGGCATAGGTCCGGCTCGAGGCACGGCGGCAGCGCGCGTCGGCCGGCTAGAGATGAGAGGAGCGGAGAGAAGAGAAGAAAGAAAGAAAAAAATTGGTGGCAACTGACATGTGGGGCCCACCATGCCTATGTGGCAACTGATATGTGGATCCCATAATGCTGAGTTAGCCAAAACCACTCAGAAAACCGCCAAGGGAGGAAAATTATACCGTTCTTAGAGTTGAGGGAGTCGGGTTACCCAGTTTTGTAATTCAAGGTATAATCTGCACCTCCTCCGATAATTGAAGGAGGTAAATAGAACTTCTTCCTCACCATTTCAGCAGCTGTTTCCGTCATTCTATGGGATAAGAATTTGGCTGAAGCAACACGAGATGAACATTCTTTGACTTCTAATCCGCTTCTTCAATGTTCGTATGTACTAGTTTGAAGGCCGGGACGCGGGACAGGAGGATTCATCATTTGCCACCTGCTTGGTGCGATCGTTCGTGACGGCATGACTGAGGCTACTGTAACGGCATGCAATGATGAGCGATGAGTGCAGTGAGGCGAGACGCTGTTCGATAGGAGTAGTAGTACCAAGTGAGGGCCAGCGTGCAGCTTAGATCCTGCATATCATTTTGCGCACTGACTCTCACTAGTGTGCACGATCTGAAAAAAAAAGGTGGAACCGACGGTATTGTCACTTATCAGGGAAACACTTAACTTGGTGTGCAACAGATAAATGAAGAGATGAAATCCTGGCAAAAGTATAAGGCCTTTAATTCTAAGAAAATCCTTGCAAAATAGATGAAAAATGAATGTGGAACAGATAGAAACTGCAAGTGCAAGGCTGCGCGGTAGGTTGCCTCGTTGCCAGCCAGTTATTAATCCAAGGATCTAATAATGCTGTAGCACACATATTTTATTGCTAACAACTATAGTTAGAGCTCCACTTGCTTGCTGAACTGAACAGACAGGCAGGGGAGGTTTCAGTCAGGTACTTGGGGTCGAACAGACAAGAAGTCAATGGGATGCTGGTTCATCAGCCCGTGACGGGAAACAGGACAAGAGGCGCCAAACCAAACAAAACAAGATGGAAGTCAACACAGCATGGCGAGCATGCACGGGCCAATGTCCACTAATAGTGAGAGCTGCCTGCTCGGCTGGTCTGCTTCTACTTCACTTCCCGGCCTGACTCCACTCTGACGAGTCCGAGCTGCCTACTCCAAAGTCTCCTACTGGTCCTATCATCACCAACCTCCCAACCCCATCACATTAAAAAAACAGAGAGAAGGTATTTGAACTGGAGGTATATGGGGTCACCCGACTTACTGAACATTACCGCCATAAGTAGATAGAGATTACACGGAAAATATACTTGTAGCATAAACCTTTTTTGGTGGAATATAGGTATTAGACGCTTAATAATTGCGTTCTAATGGGAAGGACATTGAATGAGTGTTTTGCAAGCAAAAAAGGCTGTAGTTCCACTGATGAGAAGGACGGAATGATCTGAGTGGTCTCGTCGCAACATTGCCAGTTCGAGCTGTTCTCCATTTGGCATGCACTAAACGTACGGAACTAGCTGGCCGATCATGGCATGGTACATCAACAGGGGCATCAATGACTTGACACTCACGTCCGGATCGACGTCCATTTGATATGCCTTCGTTGCTTGTACTAGACCGGCCCAACAGGTGCCGCGCGGTCCGTGCTACCCGGCTCTGATTCCTCTGAATTAGTTCTGCAGGAATGATTCCTGTGCCAGAATCATTCTAGGTCAGGAATGAATTGATTCGATTGGTTTAACTAGGACAGTTTAAAACCGGCTGCTAAGAGTTATTCCCTCCGGAATTGAATTATCTCATTCAAAACATATGTTCGGTTGTTCCAGCTAGTTTGAAATGGTGTTGATGTTATAAACACTGACCATATCACAACTGACAACAAATAAGTAACGGCTTCTAACCTCAAATATCCAGTAGCCACAGCTAAAAACTTGATTACAATATTCTTCAAACATTCATCCTGATAACTTAGAAACACAGTTTAACACTAAGATCAATAGTATTGTCTACATAAATATGAGCCAAAGTACACCATGACAGTACATAAATTAAAGGTTTGACAAAAAAAAACTGAAGCAAAAAAAAGCATCCATGTTGAACGGTCTTCCACAAGCAACTCCATCCAGATGAGCTACACCTGAAATTAAGCAAAGACAATTTAAATTTGACAACAATGAGAAAAGCAAAGATATGGAAGGTTTCAATTTGCTGAATGCTGACAGAAAAAAAGTCCTATAAAGATCCAAATCTGCCATATGTCAAGCACCAGTTGATGTCAAAACAACTTGACCCAATACAATTATAAGTGGGTAAGAATACAGTTTGCATATGAGATATTCCGCATATGAGATAATAAGCAGTTCAGCATATGAGACCATAACAGCAACCCAAGATCAGAAAATAACCTTCCATTCAATCATAAAACAGCAGATGGGATTTGCCCAGGAAGCTTTTATACAACAGGAAGCTTTTTATACATGTTACCAGGAAGCTTTTATATATGTTACTATTAGTGGTATTAGGGCAAGGGTATATAAAAAAACTAATTATAACTTTCTCTTGAATGAATATAATCAACTAAAGGTGTCTATGATCAGTTTACTCAACAACTGTACAGAAAAAAGAGAGGGAGGATGCACCAAGATATTACCTGCTAAGCTATCTCATTTTAAAGCCAAATCAAGGTAGTTTCTGGGTCCAATTAACATGCACTAAGGAAAGCCTCCCTGTTATCCTTGCTCTTGATGAACACAGAGTAGGCTTTTGCCTTTTCTTGCTTACTGACTTCCATGCCATTCAGAACTATAACACACCTTTTGATTGAGAAGTCCAACCCTTCATCAACCACCTTTTCATTTGTTAGATGTGCAGCTTCTGCTTTTGTTTGCTTGGTCTTCATTTGTAGATACTGCTCCATCATGGCTTCTATTCTAGAACCCTTCTTTGGCCTCTTTTCTTCCTTTTCTTCTTTCTTTTTTGATGCAGCCATAGTTCTTTACTGTCCACTTCTTTCAATAGCTGCAGTTGTATTTGCTCCATCTCGTGACAGAGTATCAAGGGTTCTTCCATCAGGTACCTCATCTTCATCCGGTATGTCATGAAGCGTGATCTCATCCAACTCTTGTGTCTCAGCTTCTACTTCATCTTGTCCATGATGAATTTGTTGAAGGGGTTCTTCTTGCAATGACTCCAAGGATATCACATTGTAAGTTCCTTCCGCCAAATGTCCTACAAAACAAGAATTATCACAACAAAGTTAGTACAACAAGAGTATTATGATAGCAGCAAGACTATTGTCATAACAAGAGTATTATCACAACAAAATTATTACCATCATATAACTCCCCCAAAGTATCAAATAGCGGAAAGCTTGCCTTACTGCTATTGAACTTCTTGATTTTAGGCCATGTCTACACATTCAAGAACAATATAAGGCAAACTGTATGCATATTGTTACTAACATCCTTGATTTTATTTTAAGTGCTTTGCAAAAAGGAAATACTTACAACTATTAGGTTGTCCCAATAAGCCTGTGATCCCTCAATCATACTCCTATCATGATTCCAAGAACCACCACTTTGTCTCCTTGCCTCTTTGAGCATCTTGTAATCCCTCTTCAGTTGCCCTTCTTTGTCCTAAATTTGGTCCCTTGAGAAAGAGATGTGCTTATTCTTCTGAAGGAACTCCTTCACCATAACATTCCAACCTTCAAAGCTCCAGCCATTATCACCTCGATAACCACTGTCTTTGTACTTGTGAAGTATTTCGACAAGTGACTTTTCAAGTGCTGGATTCCAATAGGCCCTTTGCTTTCCTACAAAAACAAAATTTTCAGAGAATGAGTAAGTACAAAATTTCAAGATAGCATAAAGTAAAATAACTTGGAGAGCATCAATCACATGATAACATTAGTACCTGCAACCTTCTTTGCCCTATTGCATTTAGGGGAAGCTTTCTTCTTTTTTGCAGAACTTGCTGGAGCCAAGAACTTGCGTATCTTGGGCGATGCCGTCAAAGGGAGCTTTGAGGAGCCATTTCGAAACATCGCTGAAAATTATTACAACCCATATGCATTTATTCATCTACTAATGTACAGTTATATATTGACTACTTTACATTTATTCAACTACTAATATACACTTGTACATTGATGCCTAGTATCCTTCTTGTTGGTACCGATCCCACATCTCCTTAAAGCATTGCCCCGTGCACTGACATCTCCATTGTTTTGATCTCCATTGGGAAGAGCAACAAAATTTGCTAGAGGAATGTTATCCGGCTGATTATCCAACCATTCCTCATCGCCCTTTAAGAGACGGATAAGATTGTGGAAGATGGCAGCAGCTACAGGGATCTGAACTTGGTTTTCTAATGTGTGGAATGTTTCAACTTTGAGGATTGGAAAGCGTTTCTTAACCACCCCCAAAACCCTTTCCACATGATTCCTCAATACAGCATGTCGGTTGTTGAACAACTCTCTTGTATTCTGAGGCCTTCGATGTCCAGCCCCAAACTCTTTCAAATGGTATCGGACTCCTCGATATGGTGCAAGAAAAGATGAAGTATTTGCATACCCTCCATCAACCAGATAGAATTTTCCTGTAGGTACTTGGAAGCCCTTGGCCATTGCAGACGTTAGAACTCTAGAATTTGTAGGTCATCCCTCCCATCCACTAGAAATGAAAGTGATATTCAGATCAAAATCACATGCCACCATCACATTGATGCTTAGTGTGCCCTTCCTATTTCTAAAAGGAGCAGCTTTCTCAGAAGATATGGAAATGGGCATGTGTGTTCCATCAATAGCACCAAGGCAATTTTGGAAGAATGGAAAGAATCTACGGTTATTTAGGATTGTTGGGTGGACTTGGTTAGGATCGGGGGCCCGAAGGAAATGGCGAGAGAGTTTGGGGATGATCACCTTGAAGAAGTGTTTCAGGTGATGGTGGAAGGTGTCATTACTATGCCCAAATTGCACTTGAAGTTTCTAAGGCATTGTGACTTAGCATGCATAAAAAAAAAGCCAACTTCTCTTCAACTTTGATTCTTGTATCTACAAGGAGCCTTGTCCTTTTAAGGTAAGAAGCCACCCTCTTGAAGGCATAAGGTTCCATCCTAAATTCCACTTAACAATTCTTGACATGTCCTTCAAGTAGTTGACGAACCTTGACCTCTCCTATTTCTTCTAACGTATGACGTTTCTTCTTTTCGCTCCCACTACTTGAATCCATAAGGTACAAGGCGAAAAAAAGGAACATCATAATGTCATCGTCATCTTCCTCCCTCCTCTTCCTAATACGGTCTTGCAATGATAGACTTATGGCAAGACTAGAGTTGAACAGAGAAATACATGCAGCAATGAGATTATTCAGTTATTATAGTACTTGTCATGAACTATTCAGTTATTATACTACTAGACATGTTG
The DNA here is from genome assembly GCA_032690845.1 of Eleusine coracana subsp. coracana. Lineage (NCBI taxonomy): Eukaryota > Viridiplantae > Streptophyta > Magnoliopsida > Poales > Poaceae > Eleusine > Eleusine coracana. The sequence goes on along the minus strand of CM064430.1, from coordinate 54,314,635 downwards.
ACATAATCATGTAGTAATGAAACCATGATGATATAGCGTGCAACACTGAAAACTAGACATGAACATCATACTGGCTTCACAAGAAAAAAAAAATAGTAACTTTGCAAGATGTTTGAAATTAATATCTTTAGGAGTAAGTACTAGATCCCAAGAAGGGGGAGGTTCGTCTTCCCCAAGTCGAATTGGTGCTGGAGAAATCTACAAGTACCAACAATAATTAAAGAAGCCTACACTTGAACAACAGCAAGACTCTACTGATTTTTTCACATATTAGTTGAGTCAAAAAAAATTTGGTAAAACAAATACGTGTAGCAAGGTCAGCTGATGCAAATTACAACAAGTCAGTCCAAAGTAAAATCAGAAGTTCAGAACCATACTCATGGTCTTAAGAGGGAGAACACTAATACGATCAAACACATCAAACGGTAGGCATATTTGCCTGGCATACAACCTACAATGCAAGTCAAAACATCATGATTATAATTCTTTGAGCATACATATTATATACACAATAAAATGCTTTGTAATCATGAGCTCCTATAGCTATATTATATATTATAAGACTTCTATTACGATGGACTACTCTATTATAATAGGTTATGTTTTGAGTAAAATTATAATCAAATCTTGTTAAATCTTAATTTATTAGCTTTTGAAATTGTTTAAGCAGTAGTGTTTATGCTCAAACTCTTCTGTCCAGTGGTAACTTTGCTATCAAAATACTATACAGATTAGCGGCTAGTGCAACTAACGCTCATACCATATCGCTTGCAGTTCTAAAACTATACAAAATTTAGAAAATGCATAGTTATCACCGTGGATTACTATTACTAATAGACAAGAGTGATCGATCATCCTTCTTTTTGTCAATAGCCTCTTCAAGAACTGAGACATGGACGCCTATCTGGGCCTGAGCCCACGGCAACAGCCTACCGAGCCGCACTCGCTGACCAGCACACGCACCATTCGGATCTAGCGCAGACCAAGAAAGCAAGATGGGAGGGGGATGAGAGGGGAAGAAATACGAGATCAACATATTACCGGCGAGAAGGTGCCGTAGAAGGTCTCCGTCGTCACCTTCCAGTGTTGTCGCGCCGTCGTGCCGGCCGTCATCTCCGACTAGCGCCGCGCCGTCGTCTCTGGCTTGCCCCGCGCCGCCTTCTAGTGTCTGCTTGAAGAGAAGAGGGGATCGACCAAGAGCTGAAGAGATAGATCGACCGGAGGCAAGATCCCTACCATGGGAGAGGGAGAGAAGGAAAGGTTACCGGTGCTCCTGGTGGTTGTAGAAAAAGCGGTCGCCGTCGACCTCGCCCGCGCCGCCTCGAGCTCGCCCCAGCCCCCAGGTCACGCTGCCTCGAGCTCGCCCCAGCCCCCAGGTCGCGCCGCCTCAAGCTCTCGCCCCAGGTCGCGCCGCCTCGACCTCGCACGACCCGAGATAGGGTTTCGTTCCCGGTGTTCTTAGGTGAGGATTGAAAAAGGCCCAATTAAGAGCCGGAATGGCTGAAATGGACCCTATTTCATTCCCATCCGGCCCAAACCGAACAACTACTTTTAACTCTAACCTATTTCATTCTAGCCCTATTAATTCCGGCCGGAACGGGCCTCATTCCGGCCCATTCTGCTGGAATCGAACAAGTCCTTAGGCAGACCGGATTCCTCTATTATCTACGAACAACTTGAATTAGGCGGACCAGATTCCACGTGTTGTACTAGTTTGCAAACAACGCAAATGTCCCAATGCATGGTCCGGAGTGAAGGCCACGGGAAACTTTGCTTTGCAGAGAGATCTGTGCGAGAACAATCACGGTGGAATTGTGGTATGAACATGAGACCGGAATGGTGTACGCATGAATAGGATGGCTAGATGCAGAAGTGGCATTAGTATTACTTATTAAAAAAAACTTAACACCGGAGCATCGAATCGAATAGACGCGTACTGCTCTGTGTTCATAGTCTAATTCCATGTGCGGCTCGTGTCTTGCCGTGGCGTGAGGAGGAGCCAAGTGTTCCCCGCCGCGGGAAGACACGGCCTCCGCGACATCGGTTTCAGACCTCCGCTCCGCCTCGCTGCCGGACTTTTTTCTCCTTTCTCTGCACCTTTCTCGTCTCTCCCATTCCTTGATCAATCTAAAATCCCCATCTACCAGTAGAATCACCTTAGATTTGGCTTTTCGAGAGAGCAGAAATAAACAAACATTCCGCGCGAATCTTCGTATTGACTTCAGGACCAGCGGATCCACTACTGTTCGGTTAGTGGACCTCGAACAGTACGTGATGCTTCGATACTCAAATTCTACGTCCACTAGAATCACTGTATCGTACTGTACAATCTAAACCTGTTTTCTTTTAATTTGTTTCTCTACTTGCTGCATTCCGCTCCCTATGGATCAGTATTCAGTGTACATGCCAGAAACGGAGCTCAGGCATCGCGTCAGCGATAAGCAATCATCATCGGCATACTCCAAGCTAGAGTGCCCAAATCTAATCATTTGTGATTCCATTCCTCTAAAATTTTATCACCCGACAATATTCTCGTTGTCCTTTTAGTTAACGCATAATCCAATGCATTACTGACGCGCTGCATCGATGGGCGGCTTTGATACCTTTTGTCAACGCGGGGACATATGTGCGGCCGAACTGTTTCAACTGCGTCAACACCGAATCCACGTTGTGTCGGGCCGTCAGTCACATGCCCGCGAACATCAGCTAAACGCTAAAGTGACTACAGTCGTAAGCTACTAATCCAGGGAGAGACCGGCCAAAATCCACCGTATTGCAAAAATCGTGCTGCTCTTGTTTTGTCCTGCACCTACCAATTATAGGGAGAAGACAGTGCAAACGCGTGTGCGTCTGGGACATAATTTGACTTCTCCTGTCGTTAATTTGACCCGCAAGGAAAATACTGATAAAAAGTAGTACTATCTAGGACTAGGAGTACCGAGCTTTAACAGACTACGGTAGTTAAGCTTCGATGATCATATAGCGTGTTGTGCTGAACATTATTACACTCATCGATATGGATGATCCAAACGCGCTTGTAATTGAAATCCTTAAATTTTAAATTCTACTATCTTGTTTTGCATTGTGACAACACTGATGATAGTCTTCACGCTAATTACGGACCTTGGACTCGTAAAAAATCAGAGAACCTAACATCTAGTACATGGATTGTTACAACATGGCCTAGGTTTTTCCTTTTGAACATCTGTCACGATCAACTACTACTACTAGTAGTAGTGGTTTTGGCATTCTAGTTAGTGTGTGAAGATAGTTGCTCCCGGCCTAACCTTCATTCAACTTCACTATTTCCAGATGACGCTGTCCTCATCAAATTTGTTCGTTTCCCAGTTCATCTTCTCGTTTGACCAAACGGGGGATGTATGCACAGCATGTCGACTTATCAAAATGGATCGTGGGACAGTTCCAAATCAAATACCATGTCATGTCACCCAGATGCGCGCGCTCACATATTTTGGACGGGGCAGTTGGTAATTCTCCATTATATGTATTCCGTTTTGTATATTAAAAACAGCTTGAATGACATGAGTTCACTCCCATGACCTGCCCAAGACGATGTTACAGGCGTACAGCTACGTGAGTCGTGCGGAACAGTGTGGGCCAAGTCGAGCCCGCGGCTGCCCTGTTTCCGTCACCGGGTCTACAGTGAATCGTTCACGGGAAGGGAATGGAAGGGTGAAATGACCGGCGCGATATTTCTCAATTTATGATCGGGCCGCGAACACAAGTACCGACATAGTACAGCCGGATCAACAATAGACTGCTGCAGTTCAAAAAAAAAAAAAAAGACTGCTGCTGACTCGAAGGAGTTAGTATTTTTTTTTCTGGAAGTCGTAATAAGCACATACCAGTATTTTTTGAGCGAATTTTATTCTTTGGACTTGGACGTGGGAGGCCGTCCCAAACCAATGCAGCGGAGCAGAGCACACGGCAGTCGACTCCACTGCAGAACGCGGAGACACGGTCACATGCCGCGCTAGCGATTTTTTCCACGGAATCGGAAGCTGCTTCCCCGCACGCCGGGCCTCCGAAACCGTCCGCGCGCGCGTGCAGGGCCTGCTGGGGATGGGTTTGACCGAACCCGCCGGCGTTTACACGGACCCGGCCAGACACCGCTGCTTCTTCTGCTTGGACTGCTTGGACGCTCTCGTGTGCGCGTCGTCGCTTTCACACTGCGGCGCGGCGCCAGGCAGGCCGGGCGGGAGCCAGAGGGCCCGGCCAATCAGTGATGCGTCGCCTCGTCACGGGCCCGTCAGACGACGTGCTCCACACCCCCCTCCCTCCTGCGCGGGGCGGGGGGAGAAACGGATAGGGAGCGAGGAAAAGAGCAGCGGGACGTGAAAAGGAAAACGCAAAGGTTTTGTGGGGGAAAAGAGATGATTGCAAAGATGGTCCTGCATTGGCGCGACGATATGAGGGTTGATTTGCCGATACGCTTCGAACTTCGAACCAGTATTTCGTCAAACATAGCATTGGCCTCACGCAGAATTTCTCACATTCAGAAGAAACAAGGAATTCTTCTCTCCCCTCGTTAGTCGTTACACGCATCTTTCCTTTTGCTACATCCTAGGTCCTAGCATAGCCGTCCAAGACGTAGTACCAGGGTGCAAATCGCATAATATTCCCACAATTGAAATCTGGACCCTGGGGGACCTCTCCGCCCCCGCTAATCTCGCTACAAGAACAGAGCAGGGCGCCGAGCCTCTCCGCAAAGACGAGTGAGGACTGTCTACAAAAAAAAAAAAAAAAAAAAAAAAGACGAGAGAGGAGGACGAGGGGACGGCAAAGCGAGCAACCCCCGCTGCGAAAAGAGAAAAGCGTGCGCGGAAAACCTCATCGCTCCCGCGTCCCGTGGCGTGGACCTTTTAAGCAAAGCCCCACCCCGCCCGATTCCCACCTCCACCTGCGACTCTGCGACGCCGAGTTTAGTAGTACTAGCGAGTTGAGTGTGGTGTGGCCCGCCCCGCCCCACTTCCCCTGCGGTTTCTCCGGCCGAATTTGGGGCTGCCTTCCTGATCCGTCCCGGCCGCGCGGCCTGGAGGCGGCGCCGCCGTTTTCTTCCTCCGATTCTTGCCGCCGCGGCCTGCCTGGGTCGTCTGGCGGCTTCGCGATCCGGTTTCTGAAAAAAAGAGGGCCGTTCCTCTTTTTCCGCTCGCCGCAACGGTCCTCCCGTGCTCGCGATCACGGCCTCGCGTCTCGAAGTATCGTAGTCGTCGTCGTCGTGGTCCGTCGGCGACGAGGGAGAGGTCGAGGTCTCCTCTTTTTTCAGTGGGTGACTCTCACGTCGCGTCCCAGTCGCGCCATTAATTAGTCCCCTCCCAGGTCAATCCTGCCTGCCGTGCTCTTGACTCCTGCCGTGTCCGACCCGTGACGCCTTTGCGGTTGGCGGGGGACGGGGTCAAAATTTCTCCTCGGTTCTTGATCCTCCTCCTCCTCTCTTTCTTCCCCCCGTCCCCTCCTCCACGCGGCCGCCGCCTCAGACCAATGCGGGACTGAGCGAGCGAGGGGGGAGGACACTGAAAAGATTCACGCGTTGGTGCTTCCACCGGTCTCCGTTCCTGACCGCAGCGCATGGTTGGTGGCGCCTGGGGGTCGTGGTGATAGTGCGCCGCCGCGATGGGCTGCGTCGCGTCCAAGAACGCCGTCTCGGTGACGCCGGCGGCCGACTCGTCCGGGGCGCTGAGGGAAAGGGTCCAGCCGCGGGAGCCGCAGCCCGTGGCGCTGCCGGTGCCGGCGGCGGCCGTGTCGGTGTCTTCCCTGCGGAGCTCGTCGTCCGCGGCGGCGAGGCGGGTGGAGAAGGTCGTCAAGGACGATGCGGAGGAGCAGCACGGGAAGGTCGTCGCCGTGTCCGCCGCGTCGCGGAGCTTCCGGCTGCGGAGCCTGCGGAAGAGCCTGGAGGGGGAGCAGGTGGCGGCGGGGTGGCCGCCGTGGCTCAGCGCCGTCGCCGGGGAGGCCATCCAGGGGTGGATCCCGCTCAAGGCCGACTCCTTCGAGAAGCTGGAGAAGGTACTGTGCCGCTTTCGGCTGTCGTCTCCTGGGCTGGGTTGATTCATTTTCGGTTCAGGTTTCTGACTGATTCGATTCAATAGCTCGCGGGTCATTTTCCATTGCGAATTTTTTTGCATGCATGCGAAATAAATTTTACAAGGGCGGTAGTTGTTGGGATCGATTGTTATCTGGTTGTAGTGTGTTTGTTAGGACTACTCTATTCGGTTGTGGATTATGACATGAATGAATATTAAAAGTAGCGCAATAGACAACTGTTGTGACAATGCCGGAGAAAAAGCGGGTTGCATGGGAGATCTGGTGTCTCTTTCTATGAGGCAGCACATGGTTTAGTCTGTCTCATATTGATGATAACTTGATTGATATGCTTTGCTGGCAGTAGGAAATTTAACTTTTTTACACCGTTTCTTCTGTGTGATCATTTTCATGGTGATATGTTACATGAAAAACAACTAGTACACTATTGGGCTAGTTTTTATCGGTACTACAAGGGCAGTGAATGGTGGAACACATGCTCAATATCTGATGTTTTGCCAATTTCTGATTTACCTCTTGCGTGAAACATTTGGTAAACTTGCATTCTTTCCTCCATTTATATATACCATGAAGTTTTATTTAGATATATATGTCTGCCGTGTGGCGTGTGCTATCAAGTTCTGCTCATGTTTGTTTGTTGCACTGAATCCGTAGGTTGGGCAAGGCACATATAGCAGTGTTTTCAGGGCACGGGAACTAGAAACTGGAAAGATTGTTGCCCTGAAAAAGGTGCGATTTGACAATTTTGAGCCAGAGAGTGTTAGGTTCATGGCAAGGGAGATACAAATATTAAGAAGGCTTGATCATCCAAACGTCATGAAACTGGAAGGCTTGATTACTTCTCGGTTATCATGCAGCCTTTACTTAGTATTTGAATACATGGAGCACGATCTTGCTGGCCTTTGCTCCTCCCCAGACATAAAATTCAGTCAAGCACAGGTATGTTCAAGGTCATTTACTTCCTTCAGCACAATTTTTATGTAGAACTGTGATTACCTGACACTTTCTCTGAATGTCACCTATTGCAGCTCAAGTGCTACATGAACCAGTTACTGTCAGGGCTGGAGCATTGTCATTCACGTCACGTAGTTCATCGTGATATCAAGGGTGCTAATCTCCTTGTGAATAATGAAGGAGTTCTCAAGATAGCTGATTTCGGTCTTGCTAATTACTTTGATCCCAGCAAAAACCACCCTCTGACCAGCCGTGTTGTTACACTATGGTACCGACCACCTGAACTGCTACTAGGTTCAACTCACTATGATGCAGCTGTTGACTTGTGGAGTGTTGGGTGTGTATTTGCTGAGATGTTTCGCGGGAAGCCTATATTGCAGGGAAGAACTGAGGTAACTAATTCACTTACTCGAATTACTCATAGTTTTGTGGGGTTCTGACACTATTAATTTCTGTACATGTTGTTTTTATCCAATTGGAACTCACTAGCTTTTTAGTGTATGCTCTTTTTTAGTAAGAAAAACAGATAAAATCCTGCTTTAGCTTGTCAAGAGTTCTAAATTCTCCAGGATGCTTCTTGTCAGTTAATATGAAGTAATGACTCATTCATTTTCCAGGTGGAACAACTGCACAAGATTTTTAAGCTATGCGGTTCTCCCGCGGATGAGTACTGGAAGAAGTCGAAGTTGCCTCATGCAACAATATTTAAACCACATCAACCTTATCCAAGTACCCTTAGAGATAATTTTAAAGAAGTACCAGATAATGCATTGAGGTTGCTAGAAACTCTTCTGTCAGTGGAGCCCTACAGACGTGGTACTGCATCAGGTGCTCTTACGTCTGAGGTAAAGATGATATCATGTGATTACGTGATTTCCTATATTCCTTTTGTATATTACATGGCGATGGATGGGGGAAAACTATATATTTGGAATTTTAGTTGTTGGTTGTTCAAATTTTTTTCCCTTTTTTTGCTTCCCTTTTATTTTCTTGTTCATTTTAATAACAAAATTACTTCCTAATTTATTTAGTATTGTGCCAGATCTCCAGTTAGCGGTGCTGAATATTATTGTCAATGTGACTTGCAATCTATCTTTGCACTTCTGTGTCCTTAGTTCTAATATAATGGAGCTTAGTTAAATTTTTGTTCCTATTGTAAAATCTTGTAAAGATAGCACTTGACTCAAATTCTCAAAGTGGTACAATAATGGGTGATATATTTTCTTTTCTTTGTACAGTTTTTCAAGACAAAACCTTACGCATGCGAACCATCGAGCTTGCCTAAGTATGCACCTAACAAGGAGATGGATGCAAAGTTCCGAGAAGATGTGCTCAGGTGGGTTCTTTAAACTGGAGGATCATTTTATTGCAGGACGGAAAACTATGACATGTTGTTCTTATCTGTCTGAATGTCATGCTTGACAGATTGAAAGCCACCAATTACTAAGCAACTTACAACACTGAACCATGACTGTTACTAGTACAAATTTTGGTGGCTGGAAGTGAAACAAAAGAACTTTTTGTTTCAAATCCTAAAATAGTCAGTAACAACCTGGCATTTATTTCTTTTCAGGAGAAAAGCAAGAGCCCATGGGCCAGATGCATCGAAGAAATCTTCAAGGCTCAGCAGAGCACCAAGAGAACCTACTGCAATTACTAAGCAAATGAACAAACCAGAGGTATCTCCTTTTTTTCTTCTTGCATGGCTAGATTCCTTGACTAAATGTTATCAGTAGAGCATTTTGGACAAGCAAAAGGAATATTTAAGATGATGACTATCATTCATTAAATGTCTCCTGCTTTCATTTTTCTTCAGGACTCCAAAACTAATGTTGATGGAACAAAGGGTAGTACAATACAGGATCGTACAAAGTTGAATGATGATGTTAGGTTATTTGCAGATATACAGGCAGCGACAGCAGCCCAAATTAAAGAAAGGGCTCGGCATGCTAAGAATGAGTCACAGGAGGAAATCCCTTTCTCCGGACCATTGATTGTTTCTTCATCTAGTGGTTTTGCTTGGGCAAAAAGGCCACAAGACAATCGTTCTTTTGCTCGATTGCGGAATAGATCTTGTTCAAGAAGCCAATTTACTGCTGAGATCGACCAAGACAATAATTCCCAAGCTAAAGAGAACTTAGGCTTGAGGGAGCAACCTAACGGAGATGTACATGTAGCACGCAGCAACTCCAGAGTCCAGGAGCCTCATGATGTAGCAAAGCGTGCAGTTCTGAAGAAGTGGTCACAGTTAGAGCGTCCAGATTCATTCGACGCGTGTGACACTTACCACTCTCAGAACTTCTCAAAAGCACTATACCTTGGGGATGCTCTCCAATCAAAGAACAGCTTCAAGGTTAGTAATTGAGTTATCTCAGCCTGACTCTGTGTTGCTTTCACATGAATAAATTAATGTGTCTAACGTTATACGGCTTTCATCGTATGAATAATTTTGTAAGTGATGTGCTGTTTGAAACTTCAGGGTGATCATGATCAAGGTGAGAAGGTTGAATATTCAGGCCCTTTGCTGTCTCAGACACACAAGGTTGATGAACTGTTACAGAAGCATGAGCGCCACATCCGGCAAGTTGTTCGAAAATCATGGTTCAGGAGAGGTAATTTCATTTCAGAATTAGAAAGATACCTTTCCTCTTTAACGCATGGGCTGAGCAAATCTGGTATACCTCATTAGTCATTTCTGTTCCCTGCACTGAGAACCCTGCATGAATTACGTCTGACGGTGCCCGATTATGGTAACAGGATGGAAGCAAGACAAGTGAGAGTAGAAGCTGGGCTTCCATCTTTGGAGAAGCAGCACTGAAGCTTTAAAGAGAAGTAGGAAACCATGCCGGTTTTGTGACTGGCCTCTACTGAAGTCTGGAACTGGCAACCTCCGCTGACGATTCCATAGTTTCCAGAAACACCATGGATATATTATGACTTGGCATGTGTTGTAGATTCCCCGGAAGAGGCCTGTGTTATGATATAGGTGCATTCCTATTTTTTTTGTTATGTACTCTTGTGGCTAGGCATGATTAACAAACAGCTAACGGGCTAGTGTGATTGATTAAACAAACCATTGTGCAGTAGAAATAAAACGAGGCGCCACTAGATGGTGAGATTGCTGTAAAGTTAGCCTATACGGAGAAAAAGTGAAATCGAAAGATTGTTCTTTGTCTTGCTGTCAAGGTTGGTATCGCTCCGGGTGGCGTGACTGTGAAAAAGCTTAAGTATGATGGGCAGGCCTGCCAATCGCTATGCTCCAGTTCTTGGTGTGGCCGGCCTGCCATGTCGCTGTGCTCTAGTTCTTGGTGGGGCAAGCCTTAACGTCTGAACTCTGAAGCAACCTCGGCAACTCGAACGTCGTGCGATCGCACGAGGCGATGGGCATGGGCTGCATCTGCTGGTTGGGAGATTGGCCCAAGTCGTCCCGCGCCATGCGGACGAGTTGGGCCGGCCTGCAACCGAGGCCAAGGTTCCGCCGAAAACGTACGTATAGGAAGTCCCAAGCTGGGCACGCGTTTTTTTAATAGAAAAGGGCCACGCCGGTTGTGACCGCGACCACACCAGACGCGGGACGGTCCTTGCCGGCCGCGGTAGAGGAACAGAAAGCGACGCCACTTTCTTTTCTTTCAGTAATCCTCTCCGGGCAGGACAGGGAGCAGGCAGCGAGAGGCTACAGTACAGAGAGACCCAACTCCGCTCAAATCTCGCAAGAACTTAACCCAACTCCGCTCCCCGAAACAAGAGAAGCGGACGCTGCCCGAAACAAGAGAAGCGGAGGAACCAGGGCACTGCACAGTGTGGATCAGGCGTTAATGCCCTGCCTGCCGCCCCGATAATGCGTGGAAGCAGCACATACGTACGCGCGCACGTTCGCGGGTCGGGCCGGCCGCCATGATCCCTGGCACGAACCGTGGGTTGGCCGATATTCCGCGTGTCGCTCAAAAGCGGGACGACATCGGCATGTGCCTCAGTGCCTAGCAGCCTGTGGTGCCCGCAACGGCTCGGCTCGTCCTCGTCGCGGTGCGGCTTTGCTCTTCGCTCCATCGTCCTCCCGGGCCCGTCGCGCGCTGATGCCTGAGCCAGACCAGAACGGTCTCGGGAAAAGGGAAAAGGCTGCGCGGGATGCCGCTGACGCCGCCGAGTCGGGCGTCCTCCATGATTGTACCCACGCGCGCAGTGATCGCCGATCAACGGCTGTTTTTCTTGTGTTGGCCAATGGTATGGCCCATGGCGCGCGCTGCGCTCTGAAGCCGACCGGGTGAGCATCTGCGCCACCAGCTTTCTGCAGACGGCGCTCCTCCGGGCTCCGGTCATCGCGCAACGCGCGTGAAGAGCGACCGAATGAATTATCTCGGGTATTTCTTCTTCTGGTCCTGCCTGCGCGAGAGTTCCTTCCCTCCAATCCTGTTCCTGCTACGGCTACGGTGGTCTGGTGCTCATGCTCCCTGGACCCCCTCCCACCCCACCATTATTTGAAGTAGACAACGGCGTTACAGGGAGAGTTTGATCAGTGGAGCGGCAGATGGCTTGTGCATGTGGACACTGAACAGCAGCGGCTAGTAGAGTCACTATCACGCGGGCCCAGCAACGGTCGCTGTCTCCCTCCGGCACTCTAGAAAAAGGCACGCGTGGGGGCTCCCCTGTCAATCGCTACCGGTATTATCACCTCGTGTAGGCAGCCTGTCGCCGTTGATTCTACACCACGCGAAGAGCTCCGTTCCTACACTGTGCAACCTTCCGCGCGCCGTAAAGAACCAGCAGCGGTAAAGTGCCGCTCCTGCTCTATTAGCCTGATGATTGATTCACTCGAAACGGACAGCGATCCATATCCAGCCGTCGTGGTAATCACCTCATCATCATCCGTAGTTACTGCGATTAGACGTCGTACGCTCACATGATGGAGAGATCGCTCTTGATCCTTGTGAAAAAGTTCGATCTAAGCGCCATTAAATGCCGTGTCCTTCAGCTCTCGCACTAAATATTGCTGCTGCCCTCGTGCAGTAGTGTTTGGTAACGTTGATAATTGCTGTACGCGGAGATGATAATGAGCCAATAATCATCCTAGTCCGGACCTCATTTTGGCCCAAGCAAAACAGGGGTAGATGATCAGATGTACTCGTGAAGAGGGACAGTGCTCGTAAACAACCAAGGGTACTGCCTTCAATTATGATGCCGCGCTCAGTAATGAATATGGAAATTGAATCTGTGGAAGGGATTAGTAATAATAACAGTTTCCTAGTACTATCTGTTTTTATCTCGTGGTGCTTTGTCTAGAGGAGTATAGTTTGAAAACTGTATATTGAAAAGGATTGGTTTGCGAAAATGATAAGGGTCCAAATCAAAAAAGTAGCAAATCTTTCCTTATCCACCTGTAGCTAATCCTCGCGGGATGGCCACGAGCTCCCGATTCCCATGGCCACGGCCACGGCCTGCCTGATCCAGCAGCTGGAGCAGCACGCGGCGCGTGGTGATGGCCAGCCGGAGGCACGCCATGCCGGTGCGGCGCAGCTCGGTGGCCTGCCCGTCTCACGGGCGGCGCGCCTCACTGTGCGCGGCGGCGACGGACGGCGCGCATCAGCGAGGGGCGGCGGGCGGCGACGGTGATCGCCGGCGTCTAGGAGGAGGTACGCGCGCGGGAAGGCCCGGCTCGGAGAGGACGGCGCTGGCTCGGAGAGGACGTTGTCTGAGAGCTCGTGCCGTCCTCTCTCGTGAGGCGGCTCCGCTCTCTCTCTCCTTCACTCACTCTCTGTTTATTCACTATACTACTAGTACTACAGTCCACGTCATATAGAATTTACGTAGGGACGGCAAAATAATAAATGCTTTTGTACGTGTCCTAAAATGGCGGTAGTAGTAGTAGATGATGGGGCACGAGATCCGTGGCGCGGTGACCTCGTGCGTCTGCGTGAGCGTGCAATGCTCTGCTTTCATGAGACGCGTGCGACGCGACGGGATGGGGTGCCCGTCTCATGCGTGCACGGCGGTTGATGATGAGAGCTCGAGACGTGGGTGGGGAGCCGGTCCGCGGGACGCCCGCCACACGGAACAGAACGTGGAGAGACCTTCGTCCCTGAAGTCTTTTTCAGCTTGGTTTTCTCGAAATGGAATGCAGATGAAAACGCAGAGAAGAGAAAAGCCGGTAACATAGAGCGTAGTACGCGCGAAGATTAAAACACGGACGGAATAAGGAATATCCGAGGCCCACAGTTCCCGACTGCCAAGGGCAACTACGCCTACGAAGACGTGACCCCGTACCGGGCGCGACCGAAGACGTTCGCATCGGCGGCGCCAAGTAGCTGCCGCGTTCCATTCCATGGAATCGATCCAACCGAAGCTCCCTTCCAAACCTCGCGTCGCTGCGTTTCTGCGGTCCCAACCCGGCAGGAGCTCCTTTACCAAAAAAAAAAAAAAACCCGGCAGGAGCTAGCCAGCAGCGGTCATGTTCAGCGCGGTGAACCAAACCGCGCGTGCACTTTTCTCCGCCTCGCGGCCTCCCGCTGCCCCCGTTCCGTGGCCGCTTTTCCCACTTCCGGATCCGGGCGGCGTGCGCGGGCGGGCTCCCTCCCTTTCCCGTCCGCCTCACGTGTCCACGCGACGCCGCTCCACTCGCCTCTTCTGGTCCTGCGAGCTCCGTCGCTTTGGGCCTTTGGCCTTTTTCTGCGCGCGGGAGCCGTCCGTTCCGGGTCAGAGGTAATCCGGGCCGTTCCCTTGGTACTGGGTAGGCGGAGATCTTTGCAGCCGAGTTCGCTGTAGGCTTTTCCGCTCCTCAATTATTGCTCGCTCGCTATATTTTTAAAACGGCTCTTTTAACTGGCCGTGGCTTCATTTTTGTGGTGCAAGTAGTAGTGAGTGGGACTGGGCAAGAGGTTGAAGATGCTCTTAGGTACGGTACACGAGCCGGTCCTACAGTAGGAAACAAAAATGGTTCATGAATCATGAGCCATGAATACTGTGCTCCAACTTCTGGTCCATATTTTTCTTTTTTTTTAAAAAAAAAGGTTCTGGTCTAGTGGTCGCATTTTTAATCTCGTATATACCGGTGATATGCTGAGATTCTTTCTCTCTTTTTTTTACGATGCCATTTGCTACCGCGTTGCACAAGATAATTCGTGCGGCAATTGTTCCAGCCTGTTCTTTCTTGCGTAGTAGTACAGATAATTGTGTCAATTAGGGGTCAAAGAATGATAGTACTACTGTGTCTCGATCAAACGAAGGGGAGGAACACGATGACCTCGCGTTACACACCAATCGGTACTCAGGCCTCGTTATCAATGCACAATCAATTGTTACGTTGATCCAATGTGAGTAGCTACAGCTGTTCACCGGAAATTTTCCCCGTCTGAAAATGTAGCCGTTGACACGCCACCACAAATTCCGCCATAGCTCATGACAGCCGCGGACAGACATGCGCTGCGCTTAAATTCCGTCGCAGTACAAAAAAATCGACCACGCACGTGACCCTCCCGAAAACAGTAAGCAAGTTGATTAAAACTAACCGTAGGTCATTTCCCGCGAACTTAGGCGAGTCACGGACGCACGGTAAAGAATCTCCAGGTGAGAGATCCCCGTCGCTGGAATGGAAAATGCGGAGACGGCCGTACCGACACTGCCGCTGAGGCCTAAGCCTCTTCTCTCCCTCCACGGCAGACAGTTCCGCTCTAAATCACTGACCCATGGGCCTTCTTGTAGCATGGACCCGCGTGACAGTGAAGTAAAGCTTCGGCACTAGCGTCGCGGATCACGTGGCCTTCACGGCGCCCCGGAAAACATTCACGGCGGCGGCCAAATGGAAATTGAGGAAGCGAAATATAAAAATCCAAAAAGAATTAAAAAAACCCCACCCGAAGGTCGTAGCAGTAAAAATTGGGGAAGCGATAGAGAAAGCTAGGAAAGAAAATAGAGGAGGAGAGTTAAAGCTAAGCGGAGGAGAAGGCGGCAGCAGTAAGTAGAGGAAGAGGCGTCCCAATCCCACGGTGCCTCGACCTCGGCCGTCGCACGGCCCACCACCGCGCCTCGCCTCGCTGCTGCCGCGCCGGAGCCCTAGGCGGAGCGCGGATCCCGAGATCCCCGGCGACGCCGCCGCCCCCGAGCTCGCCGGCGGCGGCGGGCGCGCCCCCCTCATGCCGTTGGCGCCCCGATCGGAGCCGATCGGTGGCCGCGTGAGGCGTAGCAGAAGCGCGCCGGCCGCTGCGGGCGCCGGAGAAGAGGAGGCGGCGGCCGCGGAGGAAGGGGAGGGGGAGAAGGATGGCGCTCTTCCGCAAGTTCTTCCTCAAGAAGACCCCGGATCGGCTGCTCGAGATCTCCGAGCGCGTCTACGGTATAATGCCCTCGTCTCACGGTCCAGCTGGGTTTACTGGGTGTGGGATTTGCACTGGAGTTTCGCATTGTGGGAAGGATTTTCTTGCTTTCGCGCTGTTGGGGGGGGGGGGGATTTGGTCAAGTCCTGCTTTCTGGGAGCTGAATCATACCGCAATTCAGCACATTGTGAAGCACTCGTGTCGGCAATAAGCAGCTCGATTTAGTAGATTTTGAATACGAGTTCGGAGCATGGATTTTGTGCGGCTGTGGGTTTGGAGGCGTGGAAGCAGCCCTATATTTAGCAGCATTTGTCTTAAATCAATTTTATTTGTTTCTTTCCATAAATTCGGTGTGTTTCTGGAGGTCTCTGCTCTTTTGGAAGCTTCGGGTGTAACTGCATTTGTCCTAAATTGGATGTCTCATCTCCACCTGCATTATGCCCACATGTTTAATTGTTGCTTAGTTCAAATTTGGTTAGTTATAATGATGCACTTATTCACTGAAATAAAGTGGATCGAGTACTTGAGTTGTCTTAAAATGTGAAAAAAATCAAAGATATTTGCAATGGTGGAAATTAGAATGCCGTAGGCCTGCTAGTACTAGATATGTTTCAGATTTTTTTTATACTAGCAGAATACAGCAAAGATTCATATCAGATTACACTAATATATCTGCATCTGTTTTAGTGTTTGACTGCTGCTTCTCGACCGATGCCATGGGTGAGGATGAGTACCGGGATTACTTGAGCGGCATTGTTGCACAATTACAGGAATTCTTTCCAGATGCTTCATTCATGGTATCCAACTTTTGGTCTGGGGACAAGAGGAGCCGGATTTCAGATATATTATCTGAGTATGACATGACAGTAATGGACTATCCGCAGCAGTATGAAGGATGTCCATTGCTTCAGCTTGAGATGATCCACCATTTCTTGAAATCATGTGAAAATTGGCTATCAGTGGAAGGACAGCAGAACATGCTTTTAATGCACTGTGAGAGAGGGGGATGGCCTGTGCTTGCGTTTATGTTGGCTGGGCTCCTTTTGTATCGAAAAACATATACGGGTGAACAGAAGACATTGGAGATGGTCTACAAGCAGGCTCGCAGGGATTTCATTCAACAATTCTTTCCATTGAATCCTCAGCCTTCACATTTGAGATATTTGCACTATATAACAAGACAAGGAAGTGGTTCCGAATGGCCTCCTATTAGCCGGCCTCTCATCTTGGATTCATTAATTCTCCATGTTGTTCCGAGGTTTGACACTGAAGGGGGTTGTAGGCCATATCTTCGTGTTCATGGGCAAGACTCAAGTCCTGGGAACAAGAGTGCGAAGGTCCTTTTTGAGATGCCAAAGACAAAGAAGCATCTTCAGCGTTATGGACAGGTGACTATTTTTGTAATTGCTGAAATACTTATCACGTCTTAAATCTACTCTGATATGTGGTTGCCATGCAGGCAGAAGTCCCGATAAGAATGAGTGCGTCCTGTCGTGTTCAAGGAGATGTGGTAATTGAATGCATTCATATTGGTGATAACCTGGAGCATAAGGAAACAATGTTCAGGGTCATGTTCAACACTGCGTTCATTCAATCAAACATCCTTGTACTGAATCGTGATGATATTGATGTTTCGTGGAATGTGAATCATCAGTTCCCACGGGACTTCCGAGCTCAGGTACTAAATGCATATGCCTCTATATGCTTTTACCATCCTTTTATCTTTCAGAGATCAGAGATGTAATATAGTATCACAATTTTGTATCAGGTACTCTTTTCGGATCCTGATTCATTGAAGCCTGCTGCTGTCACCGAGGAGGTGGCTGATGATGGGGATGAAACTGATGTTGCTTCAGTAGACACAGGAGGAGAGGAGTTCTATGAAGCAGAGGAGGATTGGCATGATGCTAGAAGAGATCCAGAAACTCAATCAATTGATGGTAGAGTATCATTGGATGGCATTACAGAATTGGATGGTGGAATGGCAAATGAAGAAAGGAGCAGCCCGGAGAAGCGCCAAACTGATGAGGATGTCAAGATTGTTATATCTCAGAATTCAGGTTGCATGGATGGAAAAGGGCCAGGTCCACCTACCTCGAGTTTTCAGAACCCAGAAGGTTTGCAGGAGGCACGTGAGGTTGTTCCAGAGTCTACATTAAGCAACTCAAGTGGTCAGGAGAACAGTGATGTGCAGGATATACAGGTGGTTGTTACATCTGTAGACTCTGAGGGACACAAATTTACGCTTATCTGCCAAGAGGAGGATACAAAAGGTGTAATTGCACAAACTTTAGTCACAACAGTTGAGCCAAGTGGCAGTGATGAAATTCATTGTCAGGCTGATGAACCCACAAAACTCTCAAAATACCCTGATTTGGAGTACATGGCTTTTGATGCTCCAAGAAGTTTGTCATGCACAGATGCCAATTCCCACTTGAGGACTATGACAAATGAAAGTTTGCAGAATGGTGAGATCAAGATTATTACTGAGAACACAATATCTATGGACAATGAGCTTGTGATCTATGAAGAGAAAACTATAGTTGACAATGGTACCATAATACGGGAAGTGGAAACTCTCATCAATGAGAAGAGTGCTATGTCTAGGATAGAAACAACAGCTGTTGGGAGTATGAATTCAAAAGATATCAGCAGTTGCAAGGCTCAAACTGCCAAAACTTCTGATACACCTGATAGCAAATTGGATGTCAGTAAACTAGAGTCTGACCTTGAAAATGCCATACCTACAAAGAAAATCAGTGTGCATAACAGAATTGTTGTTTTGCCAACCACTGAAGTATCAAGTGAACTAAAAATCAAGTTAGAGGGGCCTGGTGGCAACCAAGAGTTTGGTACTGGCCTTGCTGAAAATCAAACAGTAGCCAGGGCTAACAGTCCTAAGAATGGAATCGATGACCGAAGTCAAATCCCTGATAAAGCTGTGGCATCAGTCTTGAAGAAGATAGCATTAGGCAATGCTTCAGTCTTATCGGAAGCAAAGCTTGGGCATGACAAACAATTGGAAGAACAACTGAACATTCCAAAACCAAAAACAGTACCCAGATGGATTTTACCTAAGAAGGAATCTGATGCTACCTCTGTGCATAGGCCATTGCATCCTCCATCCAGATACTATAGTTCACCACCTGCACTGGCTATTCGATCCAAGTCTACAGATGATAAAATCACTGTTGTGAATGATGCACCTCTAGTATCACGGAGAAAACCACAAAGTAGTCACTTAACACAAGAAACAGCATCTGAACTGTTTGGCAGATTACCTCCAGGGTCACACTCATTACCAGGTGCACAAATTGCATCAAGAAGCCAACTTAAAGCTTCTTCTCCTCCTCCTCCACCACCACCACCTCCACCCATCTCTTCAAGTTCCATGCCTGCGCTCAGAGGGCTAGCTTCGACAGGTCTGACAAACGTACACATATCTCAGCCTCCCCCTCCTCCCCCGCCTCCACCCCCACCCCCGATGCTTGGTGTAGGTGGGAATGCTCCACCTCTGCCTCCGCCTCCGCCTCCACCTCCTCCAAGGTTAAATGACAGTAATGCTACTGTACTTCCACCACCACCGCCTCCACCTCCACCACCGCCTCCAAGATCATATGACAATGTAGTTGTTCTGCCACCGCAACCTCCGTCACCACCAAAATTGAGGTCAAGTGATCCACCCCCACCCCCACCTCCTCCACCGTCATCCAACATAATCCGTTCAAGTGCTCCTCCTCCACCGCCACCACCGCCACCGCCACCAATGGCACGTTCAGCTCCTCCTCCACCACCACCACCACCAACAATGGCACGTTCAGCTCCTCCGCCACCGCCACCGCCACCAATGGCACGTTCAGCTCCTCCACCACCGCCACCGCCACCAATGGCACGTTCAGCGCCTCCACCACCACCACCACCACCACCACCATCCCTGCGTTCTAATGCTCCACCACCGCCACCACCACCTCCTCCAATGACACACTCAGCAGGCCCCCCTCCTCCACCCCCTTTGCCTGGGCGAGTAGCACCTCCACCTCCGCCCCCTCCACCTGGGCGGGGAGCACCCCCACCCCCGCCCCCTCCGCCTGGACGAGGAGCAGCCCCGCCCCCTCCGCCTGGGCGAGGAGCACCCCCATCCCCGCCCCCTCCGCCTGGGCGAGGAGCACCCCCACCCCCGCCCCCTCCCCCTGGTGCACGTACAGGTCCTCCACCGCCACCACCTCCTCCAGGTGCTCGTCCAGGTCCTCCACCCCCTCCACCTCCTCCAGGTGCTCCTTCAGGCCCTCCACCTCCACCAGGTCCACGTCCAGGAGCTCCTCCTCCTCCACCCCCTCCAGGTCGTCCAGGAGCTCCACCTCCCCCACCCCCACCTGGAGGTGGTGGGAGAGCACCTCCACCACCTCCTGCACCTGGAGGGCGGCTTGGTGGCCCTCCTCCTCCCCCTCCTCCTGGTGGACGTGCACCAGGTGCACCAGCACCACCTAGAGCACCTGGTGTGCCACCAGCACCAGGAAGTAATCCCGCTTTAGGTAGAGGACGTGGGGCTGTACGGTCAGCTTATGGGGCTGCTGCTTCACGTAAATCAACACTGAAGCCATTGCATTGGGTCAAAGTGACAAGGGCTCTACAAGGTAGTCTATGGGAAGAATTGCAGCGCAATGATGACTCACAGAGGTAAAATTTGTCTGCTCACATTTATTCTATTCTTACAAGTACCTGTATGACTTGTATGATATGCTAAGTGACTGTTTATTTGAGATTAGATTTGTTCTGAGCTCATGATTTTGGTATCAAATTTGGACAAAACAGTCACATACAACACTACTGATGAATTGAGAGAAAGAGCAATTAATTTACCCTGATGATTTTACAATATCATTTTTACCGTTATGTTATGATCATATTTGCAGTTCTTCGGAATTCGATTTATCAGAACTTGAGAGCCTTTTTCCGGCAGCTGTTCCAAAGTCCGATGACAGCTCAAAATCTGATTCACGTAGGAAGTCACTTGGATCAAAACCAGAAAAAGTGCACCTGGTGAGTTTTTGCCAACAATATTTATATTGTACAATTTCTATTACTGATTCTTGCCACTGTCACACTTATTTTTAAATAATATGCAAAGCTCTACATTGTTTTTCTTGAGTTACCTTTTGCCATCTAAGAAACATTAAATGGTTCCAACAAACTGTGTTGTGATTGGAATTTTGACTTGTGGCTGAGATTTGATTTACTGTTATATTTGTCATCAAAGTTATGACCAAACAAATTGCTATCAATGAATTAGATGTTGCTTAATGAATAAGACATTGCTAATTGTTAGTTATTACCTATAACTGTATCTCTCGACCATTACTTAAATGTTTTAGTGAAAAGTTTCAATTAAGTAAGAGCTTCACCATCTTATCTTTGATACTATTCCAACATTTTTATGTGAATAGATTGAGTTGAGGAGGGCAAACAACACAGAGATCATGCTGACCAAAGTGAAGATGCCACTCTCAGATTTGGTGGTAAGAAAAGGGACAATGCAATAGTCATGGTACCTTTCTATTATATGATATTTTGACACAGTAACTTTGTCCAGAGTGCGGCTCTGGCTCTGGATCAATCTACCTTGGATGTTGACCAAGTGGAGAATCTCATAAAATTCTGTCCTACCAAAGAAGAAATGGAACTTCTTAAGGTGCATATTAATACAGCACTTTACCAACTTGGTCATCTCATTTTATAACAATATTAACCTCGTTTTTTTTCTCTGTCAGAACTACACAGGAAACAAGGACAATCTCGGGAAATGTGAACAGGTAATGTGTCTATAATATTAAGCATATCTATTTTGTCTTGGTATTCTTTTTCTATTCTTGAATACTAAGAGTGTAATCTAAATAATAACTGCTCTTAAATTAGGTAGGGACCAAATCTCAGCTGCCTCAATGCTAGATAGGATCTGACTGGTTTAGATCAAGATGGTTTGCCTTACCAGTAGTAGGTCGAAGGGCATGAGTATGAGTGCAAAGTGGGTTAAGGTGTCTGTTGAAAATTAGCCGCTCCTTTTAGTGATCGCTCTAGGCCTATGACTAACTTTTTCAATATTCCCATAGAGAGCACTAGTTTTGAACTGTTTCGTCAGGGTGTTTTTCCTAACTATTTATTTCAACAAACTATAGTAGTCGAGGCATCATCATTTCATTGGAGTTTCATTCACCTGTTATATTGTTTGCTTTCTATTACTATATTTTTATTAAAAATGTTGATGAAGATAGAATGTTCTGCAGTGCTGTAGATGACCTATTTAAACAATGGACTTGTAGTCCATAGTTCAATGCTACGTTAATGAGGCAAACAAAGGCATATTTACTACATCTTATATGTCATCTTGGCTAATAGAATCATATCTGACGCCCTAACTAATGGGATTTGCGCATAGGATTTTTGAACTGGATATGCCTGAGTTATACATAACAGTTAGGTATGACAACATGATTATATATGTTTACAATGATTTCTTGTTCTGCTGCTGCAGTTCTTCTTAGAATTGATGAAAGTACCACGAATGGAGTCCAAACTGCGAGTGTTTTCCTTCAAGATCCAGTTTGGGTCACAAGTTGCAGATCTTAGAAAAAGCTTGAGCACCATAGACTCTTCTTGTAATGAGGTTTGCTGAGAATGAGGTGTAGTGTTTTGCATTTTTTTTTTTCATTTTTTTGTTTAAGTCAAATTTGCCTTTTATCAGATCCGATCTTCGCTCAAGCTGAAAGAAATAATGAAAAAAATCCTTCTCCTTGGGAATACATTGAACCAGGGCACTGCTAGAGGTAACAATAGCTTTGCTTCTTTTTCCTCCAGTTTCACCCAACTGTATCAATGTATAGGGTTCTTATATGCGTTTTTTTCTGTACCTTGTTATCTTAGCTAATAAGTTACAGGGAAAAGGTTGTGTAGGCTCTATGAAACAAGTAGCAGTGTTGTTTCATGATGTCATGTATGTGAAAGTTTTTTTGAAAAAAAAATAGTAAGATGCATGTAATTGGAGTAATACTTTGATTAAACATGAGAAACATATGACAAACTCAAATAGGCAGGCCTCTTATGCGGTTATTAGAAGGCTGTAACATTATTGATAATCGGATTAGAAATTTTGCAATGACAATTCTCGGATTTAGCTCATTTGCAATGGCATACAATCAATTATTCCTTTAGTTTAAATTCGGAATTTTCTACAATTATCCCTTTAATTTAAATAAGGAATTTTCTACATCTCCAATTCATGAGCAAATATTGGTGTCTTCATGCCATTAATCATGAAACTGCAACATATTAGATTTGAAGACTCAGAAGGCCAGGAACTATCTTTTGCACAAAGATTGTCTGATCTTCTATAATCAGATCACATCTCATCGCTGGACAACATTCCAACATTTGTTTAATGGAATTTGCTGTCTTTCCTTGAACCTTAGAAAATTTAGAATCCAACGTGAATAATTATTGACACGAAGCACACTTTGTTGAAATATCCAAGAAACTTTCCTCTGTGTCACATGAAATAATGTTGGCACTTATCATCCTTAATCCTGAAATACTGGGTTGTAGCAAGCTGGAGCATCCTTTTAACTTTCCATGATTATGTTCTTGGGCTAGTTCACATCTGTATATTTGCTTACAGGTGCTGCAGTTGGCTTCCGGTTGGACAGTCTTCTAAAACTTACAGATACCCGGGCAACAAATAATAAGATGACACTAATGCACTACCTCTGCAAGGTATGACTTCCACCTTCTGCCAAAATTTGATTTCTCACATATGTTTAGGTATCTTTTTGCCAAGGTTTTCTCCATTTCCAATTAGTTTTCTGATTGTATTTTTGCTTTTTTGGAAATGGTATTGTGAAGAATGAAATTAGAATTAGTGGTCCAGTGTCAGATACTCAAATTTGAATATTATGCTATAGCATAGAAATGTAAAGTTCCATATCTACCCACTGTATCCAAAATTAACATATGGGCAGGCAGCAGGCTACTGGGCTATCAGCCATCATGTATCCTCAGTAGTTCCATAGGATTCTTGCTGCAGTGGATACAGCTTAATGAGATGGCTGGGTTGCAGTGCTGGGTTGAGAGATGGATATAGCCAAAACTGTTATTTTTACTAATCTTCAACAAGCCTTTTTGTTTGTTTGGGCTGCGAGACTGTGCGGGTCAAGCTTATCCTGTGCTTGTGCAGTCTTGAACACTGTTGGAGCACATGATTGCTGTACTTAAATGATTGTATCAATGGAATTTGGAGATTATGCATCAATGGAGAAAGATGATTGGGGAACTCCAAGCAGGCTCTGACATCCTGGGCCCCGCTTTCTAATCCAATATTTTGATACACAAAAAATGCTTAACTAGTTTCTGGTTCATGAGTTCATCCTGTTAAATGGCATTGGGAATCATATAAATTCTGCTGGTAGTCTAACTTGAATTATTAAACTATATCGGCTGATTTTTCAATTTAATATTTTTGTACAACTTGCATATTTGTCTATTTAATGGTAATTCTTTGTAATCCAGTCAAATTATATTGTTATAAATTATTTTCACATTATTTCTTATTTATATACTACTAGTACATTCTCATAAGAATTTCTAAATATCAGGTGCTTGCTGCAAAATCTCCACATCTTTTAAACTTCTATTTGGATCTTGTTAGTTTGGATGCTGCATCAAAGGTTTGCATTTCCTCCTGATATGCCATCATTGTGGAATGTATATTATTTTTCGTGTTTGCAATTATATGATTTCTTTTAACTATTGATTCAACAGATACAACTAAAGATGTTAGCAGAGGAAATGCAAGCAGTTAGTAAAGGACTGGAAAAGGTTCAGCTGGAATATGATGCTTCAGAAAGGGATGGTCCAGTATCAGAAATCTTTCGTGAGGTCAATGCATTAGAATTTTAATTAATTCTTGAAACATTCACATGGAATTTAGGTAGTAAGTCTTATTGGAAAGTAAATGTTGAGGGCAGAATGGCAAATGGAAGCTTTCTTTTGCAGAAGCTCGTGTCCTTTTTGACCTATTTATTTGATGCGTACCATATATAGTGTGTCAGCTAGAACCTGAAATACATTTCATTTATTTATTTTTAATAGGAGAGGCTTATCCATTGGTTGCTAAGTAAATGTTTCATTTATTCTACATGGATTATCCACTTGTGCAGTGACTAATGACTGCTTATGTATATCAACTAATGTTAGAGTGAGCCAATATACAAATCATATATCCTTTTGTACTTGTTCCAGCTGAAACAAATAAATTTGATGTAATCTAGCCCAGCCTATATCCCAAAGAAAATATCAGAAAAGTTGCATTGTGGTTGTGTAAATCTGAAGAATAATTGAGTATCACTACCTCAATTTATTTTAAGCCACAAAGAAATAAAGTTGATGCAGTTTAATCCAGCTTATATGCCAAAGCAAATATCAGAAAAGTCACATTTTTCGTATAAATTTGTATACAAATTGAGTGCCACTCATTTTCTGAACTGGCATTGTCTGCTTTGTGTAGAAACTGAAGGAGTTTACTGATAATGCTGGAGCTGATGTACAGTCATTGTCTCTGTTGTTTTCTGAAGTGGTACGGTTTTCCTTTCCATACAATAATGGTACATATGTTATGTCTTGCAGCTTTGAATTTCATTTTACTTCACTTTCCAGGGAAAGAAGGCCGACGCACTGATTAAATATTTTGGTGAGGATCCTGTCCGGTGCCCCTTCGAACAAGGTGAGCTGATCAGTTTAATGTGCACTTCAGTTTAACTTTGGGTGAATTTTTCTCTGAAGGATGTGCTTGTTGAGGCATTTCTGATACCATTTTTTCAGTATTGCCTATGATAATACCTCATTTTTACTCATCTTGACTATCATCTTGCAGTTATATCTACCCTCTTAACGTTTGTAACAACTTTTCGAAAAGCACATGAGGAGAACCTCAAGCAGGCTGAACTAGAGAAGAAAAAAGCTGAAAAAGAAGCAGTAGCAGAGAAGTCTAGAAGCGGACAGTTAACAAGCAAAAACGTATTGATCCTCATTGTATATCTTTCCTTAACTTCATAAGTTTGTCAATTCCTTATTTTTTATTTTAAAAATGTGTGCATAGGACTCTAAACCATCAAATCCAAGCCGGCAAGCAAAACAGTCCTTAGAGAGGACAAAATCTATGAGCAGAAGAGGAAGAGATGTTGGATGAGCTTGGATGGCCACCTTGTATACTGTGCTTCTGATATGCTCGCCTGGTGAATCGATGCCTGGCTCGAAGCATTGATCGGGCGATTTTGTGAATGGATGCCGGCATCAATGGGTGCAGCTTGAGTGCATCATAGCAACTGTACAGGAAGCTCACTACGGTATTGTGTGAAATATATGCTCCTCAATAATACACCAGAGAATGTTTTGTCCAGACATACTGACTAGTGTCTTGCCCCAGGTACCACTGGTGATGGCCGACCTTTTTTTTCCCAGTCAGCCAACAGGGTCCAGTGCAACTTCTGACTGCTGTAAAGATCTAACAGTGAAGCTAACTTCATTCTTTCTTTTGTTAATTTCTGTTACTTGTCCATTCTTTCTAACATCGGTGGCCAAGTACAGCCATGGCTTAGGAAAGTACAGCCTGGTACGAGGTAGAAAGTTGTAAAAATAGGCATTAGGGGAAAGGGGTATGGAGATAATCTAGGGGCAAAGTGTCTGTCAGAGGTACATAGAAGTTTTAAACTGGCACGTAGTGCAGCATAAGTTTTGTAATGTCTCATCCCTTTGTACTACGATGCAGTGAATGTATCTTCTGTTACATGTTTTCGATTTCTTTCGCAACATCATGCAGTTTACAACTATTTATATTTAGTGACTATTACTTATAGAATCTCTCTCATCACTGTTGTTTGTGGGAGCATTCTTGGCCATTACGATCCAATTGGCAGCAAAATTTTTGTAGCCCCCGACGAGCAGCTGCAGCGATGAGTGCACTAGTATGTGCTCTGCTTACCCAGCCCCCGCCTGTAACACTTGTCTTTGACAAACAAGCGCGTAGACAAAAATGGAGAAAATTTCTTACATACTACTAAACTTTTTCCTTATTCCTTCTATGTCATTAAATAATTTATTTATTTCAAAACTTTTGTAATTTTTATATTGATAGAGAATCACATAAGAAAATGTTCTTGTTATTATCACATAATTTTATTCTCTTTTTTTATGTTAAAATTAATGAACATAGATAATATTAAATGTTATTAAACATTAACGCTTTACCATGTTAACCAATTTCAAATTTAAAAATATTATAGAACCAAAATATTTTTCAATAATAAAAAATGTTCTTCACGTGTTAGTCTAGATCTACAAATTTTTTATAAATTTAGGAGTAAAGAAAATATTTTTTTTGAGCTAGTGAATAACAGAAAAATATTAAGCATTGTCGTCAATGATATAGTGGACATACAAATTTAACTGGTTGGTATAGAGGGAACTTTAAAATTTTTAATGATACATAAAGAACTGTAAAAATGTTCAGTCGCAGAGGAACTGACTCAAACAAAATGACACGAGGCTGTAATTGGATTAGATGAAGTTAACTGGAACACAAAATACGAAAGGTGCCCTACTGTACCGGATTGAAATCGTCGGCAGTTAGGTCCCGGCAGTTGCTCTCAACAGTTGCTCCTCCACCGTCCATTCTCACATAACAAATCGTGTGGCTCTCCGTCAATGCATCAGTTCAACAAAAAATATTAATCCAATAATAAGCAGTACGATTGGCCCACAACAACCATTCAACTTAAAAATAAGACTTTTTAGGAACAACATGAGGATGGTAATCTTAACAATATATTAAATATACTAATTTAATAATTAAATATACTGTTGTATGGATCAAATTCTAGTGATACTTGATTTAAACAAAAATTCAAGTGATATTGGCACTAAAGAACAATTCCTTAAAAAATGTAGAGGACAACACTTCTGTGTGTTGTCAAATCTATGTTTTCCACATTTTACTTTACTGTATGGTGTGGTCTCAAACTAGTGATATTTTATGCTCTCTTCATTTCAAAACTATTATCTTCATTGACTTTTTTTTATTAATTTTGACCATTCATTTTATTTCAAATTTTTATCTAAATATGAAAATTTATATGTTATATTTAAATTTTAGGGCTATTGAGCTCAATTTAATGTTGTGTTTTGTTAATTTTGGGTCATTTTAAATTATGGATTATTTTAAATGAAAAAAGTCAATAACGACAATAATTTTAGGTCGGAGTTTAATGATATGTTTCAACTCTGTTTGAGTCAATACATTTTTAGACCGGCAACAGGCAGCGTTTGCATTTTTTTTTAGCTAAATGGCTGTTGTGGGACAATAGTACTACTTAAACTGGTGACTTGATGGAGAGCCACAGGATTTCCTACGTGAAAATGGACGGCAGAGAAGCAACTGCTGGGAGCAACTGCTAGGAGCTCAACTGCCGACGATTTCAATCCGTACTGCACGTCCTCGAGAGACGAACAGCTCTGCCAGAAGGGGGGGCCACCGTCCACGTTCCTATGCACAGCTTCCACTGACAGGTCAAGACAGGACAACGGGTTTTGGTGAGACGGTCCTTGTCTTCTAGCCATCCCCATGCGTCGCGACGAACCAGAGTCCGTGTCACATGCTCAATCCATAGAAATCTTGGTCCTTGAGGTGATGCCGCTCTTACCATCCAAACTCCAAAGTAAAGCACTGGCCAAGAACTTGCTCGCCATAAAAAGTCAGAACCCAGCTTTTTTTAACCCTAATATGGGCGAGTTTTGACAGCACATACTCACACACAAGGGGTATCTTGGCAAATGCCAACGGCTACAGGACATGTAAAGATGCCTGGGCGGAGTAGAGAACACGGGCGTGAGGTTGGAAGCGCGCATGTGGTACATTGTGTGTGTCCATCTCCATCTGATTTGCTTCGACGAAGGCTGTTTGAGAGAGTTTATAATTTGTTTCAGATCTATTCCTTCCTATGCAAATGATTGAAAAGAGTACGTGGGTTGAATGGCCACGTGCACTAGAATGGTCACATGACCCATGGGGTGATTTATGTAATTATCACTTTATAAAATGTTTAGGGTGCTATGAGTAATTGCAAAGCAGCTAGTTTTTGTTTTCACAATCGAAGGCCCTCTCCTGATTAATTTGAAAACCTCAATGCATACTCCAAATTCCTCATCCCATGCATGGAATGAACACTCATAGCTGGAGTGATCCCTTGCTTAAGTAAGGGGTCAACTGCTCGTGGTGACGGCATCATGAGAACAGTTTTATCTGTACTGTCTAAAGAGCAGGCAGGCAACATGAGTGCGTGGAATGAGGCGATTCATATGCATGGTCACTTGAGGGCAGCTTTTCCAAAGTTGATTATTGTTTTTGCCTCTTTCTTTTGATGATTTTTTTTTTGTCTATCATCATTTTGAATCATGGGGAATTTGACGTTCTGGAGCAGCATCTCTCTTTTACAGAAGCACAATTCAGCTCCATTTACCCTTTTATTATTTGTAACCAAGAGTGACACTGTGTAATGATGTATAAACACAGAGATACACTTTAATTATGGTTTTAATCAAACTATTTGTCAGTCGTTTCTTTGAGTTGGTTGCACTAGTTTTCATGGTTCACTTTTTGCAATAATTCTGCTTGGGTTTGTAGATCGATCTAAATACGGTATATGGTACTGTAGCTTCAAAGGACAACAACAGCAGCAAAAGACAAACCAGGCTCAACAACCCAGTAGTAATCGGCAATACTTTTTCTAACCCCAAAAGGCATAAGCTCAAGGGCTACTTTAGTACACAAATGGAGTATATAAAACACAGTGTTAACAGAATCGTCAACAATATGATTGTGTCAGCACAGTTTTATAATCGAGTTGGTCGTTAGCTGCTGATCCCTGACAGACTGTTTGATGTGTACGGATGACATGACACTGTAATGGACTTTGCTGATAGTATCTTGGATACTGAAATAATTGTGATTATCAGGCTAGCAAGTACACTTCTGACTCGTATGTAATGTAATGACATTCTGCAACACGCGAAATGGCAAGAGTAAAAGGTTCGTGTGATGTCTTTACTTGCATATCTTTTTCAACAAATGCTCTATTTGATTTACGTAGTACATAGTATTTCATAGAACACAAGATAGATATCAACTTGATACGGTTATTAATTGGAAGATTTGTTCTTCAGAATTCAGTGATATGGAAGCAAGCCATTTTTCATCCTTTTATTTTCCTCATTGTTCACGGTTTTGTTTATTTATTCTTCACAAGTTTCACCATGTAGCTCATTTTCTATTAAAAAAAAAGTTTCATCATGTAGCCAGAGTGAAGCAATTCTCTAGTCATCAAAACAACGGCAAAAGCTGCCTCAAGGTCTATCCAAGGACGGAATGGGTGACAAAGGTTAAAAAGCCGGCTGTCACTGGGTCCCACAATGACAGCCAGACCGGCAGGCAGCCCTGCTTCTGCCACAGTCACGGTGGAGACCGGAGACTGGAGAGGAGGTTCACGTGAGCGCCCAAGCAAACCAAACCCAAGCGAAACCTCCAAAACCAGTGACCTCTCCTCCTCCCCCGTTCGCTGCGTTGCTTGCCGTTCACCCGTAAATCTGTACAGCACAGCGCCGCATTTAATGCTCTCCAACCTTTTGGTCTCCCTCCCAAACCTCGTCCCCTTTCTCCTCTTGCAGCCCGCAGATTCGGTCGCGACCGGGCCGCGGCAAGATCAAATCCACGCCGCGGGCTCTGTGTCCGCCGTGCTTGAGTTCTTAATTCATTGAGTGCTCAGTCTCGTTCTCCTCGCATTGATCGCATCGTTTGGTGCGAGTTCGAGAGGTCGAAGGAAAGGAGGTTCCTTTCTTCTTTATCAGGTTGTGGATTCTTGGGGGTGGCAATGAGGCGGCATGGGTGGCAGCTCCCGTACCACCCTCTCCAGGTTCGCCCCGTCTTGAAATTCTGCTCCTTTACTTCTGTATGGGGTTCGCTGCCAGTGGTCACTGAAAGTCTGAAATTCGATTCTTTTTATTGCAGGTCGTGGCCGTGTCTGTGTTCTTGGCTCTGGCGTTCGCGTTCTACGTGTTCTTCGCCCCCTTCGTTGGGAGGAAGGTGTTCCAGTATGTGGTCATGGGGCTCTACACTCCTCTGGTGAGGCTTGGGCTTGATCTCTGTTGATACCGTGTTAAGTGAGTGTCGTGTGGTTTTCCAGTTTGCAGTTTTGGCTTTTGGGACCCCTGGATCCTGAATTCCCCACATAGGTACTGTCCCTGATGGGTCCATTAGTGGTTGCTGCATTTTGGGAAGGTGCCAAATTAAGTGTCCTAATCCTGAAGTTTGCTATCTAGTGCTCTTGCATATTGGGTAGGATTTCTGTTCTTTTTTGCTTGTGCCATCATTTGAGGTTCATGCAAGCCAATTCAGGTGCCATCATGTGCAAGCCTAACCCAGAAAGTTTGCTCGTACCCTTCATGGTTGGAGGGCTTTGCTTGTGTCACAAGGTGCAGAATGTCATAGGCTTGCTCTGTTTAGGAAACAAGTAAACAACAAGGGAAAGTAAATTTTGGGGGAACGATGGCACATATGAGCTGTGCACATTAGGCTCTTGGTGCTTCTTCATTTCAGTCCACTTCAGCACTACTGCATTTGGGTTGTACACCATTATCAATGTTTGTAGGATTTTATGACACTGGCCTGTTGTTATGATGGGATATCGTGAAATACAGTTCAGTGAAGTGTGAAATGGGTTATCGTCCCCAGCAAATCTGTTATTCTGAATTATTCTTGTCTTCATTATGACTGACAGCAACGTGATAAATTTGGTAGTTTTTTGTTTGCTAATTGCTATTATTAATCTTTTTTGTATTTATGCTGTGGTGAATAGGCAGTGTTGTAATCTTGTGCCTTTCCTTCTAACAAATTTGTTACCACTCATTATGCATGAGATGCAGAGTGTCCTGTATCTATGCAGGCATTCCTTTCACTGTTTCATGATTAACCCTGTGTAGTCGCAGTTAGATTCTGGGAATTATCATTTGTTTTTACATATGTGAAGTCATGAGCAGCACAGAAATGGAACAACGTGAAAATTCGCAATGTAGCGATTTTAGATTTGTCTGGATGAAATACGATATGCTCTGAAAGATCACATTTAGGATAAAGAAAAAAAAAATTTAGCAGAAACCAAAATTTACTTCACAGTGTGTCAATGTATGTGTTTGCTGAATTCTTTTGTGATAAAAGTCTGTTATTCTGCTTCTCAGGTTTCATGGGTTTTCTTTCTATACATCTGGTGCACAGCAGCAAACCCAGCAGATCCAGGGGTCCTCAAATCAAAGAAGTATCTGAGCTTGTATGGAAATGATAATCACAAACATCAGAAGGAATCCAGAAAAGGTTTTTCAGATGCTGGGTTAGAACTAGAAGGAACTGGGGAAAAGCAAGAGCATGGAGTCACAGCTACTAGTGAGAAGTCAATGACTCGACACAAGGACAAAAATTCATCCTGCTGCAGAGCAACTATCTCTGCATTTCTCCTCATATTCTATCCTCTTTCTTTTGTTTTCTCCTGCTGCCAGTCACATGAATGGTCTTCTGAGCAACAAGACAGTGAAGAAGGAATGTTTTTCTGCAGCCTGTGTGAAGTTCAGGTATGTTTCTTATATTGTTGCTTGTTGGTATTGAGGTATGCCTTTCTGCACAATTATTTACTAGCTTGCTAACTTTTCTGTAGGTGTTGAAGTATAGTAAGCATTGCAGAGTTTGTGACAAATGTGTTGACGGTTTTGATCATCACTGCAGGGTAACAGACTCATTGATAATTCTCTTCTTATTTCCACTAGAGATTACAATAATTCACCTGTTTTCCTTGTCATAACAGTGGCTCAACAATTGTATTGGAAAAAGAAACTACAGGAGATTTTTTCTTCTAATGTCTACTTCCCTTCTATTGGTAAGCTCATGTTGTCCCATCATTCACTGCTTGGTTGTATTAACAGAGATACTACAAAATACTGTCAACTTAGTGTAATCACCTTAAACCCATTCACATCTTCAGCTACATTCGAAAAACAGTCTTTCATATGCATTTGACTTTGTCCATCATTATTGTTGAAAGCATTTTATTCCTGGTCCTTTTCATCCTAGTTGACCATTGACAGGTCTACATGATTTGTGCAATTTGGGCCAGCTTATCCTACAATCAGCAATCGGAGTATTGGTGCTAGTGCTCTGCTTTGTTGAGCGGAAGGAATTCTCTATGCAAATCGTCTCAAAGCTAGGAAGCAGCTTCTCTCTAGTGCCTTTCATTATTGTGGTGGTACGCTTTGTAGTCCTACTTTTATTACTGAGACTGACTATGGACCTTGTTAGATTAGCCAGTTCTTTTCAGAAATGTTTATTGAGATTAGACGTTCATCTTGTTCACAGGCATCTTGTACCATCCTTGCCATGGTTGCTTCACTGCCGATTGCCCAACTTCTCTTTTTCCACATTCTTCTGATCAAGAAGGCAAGTTCTGATCTTTTTTCTATGTAATTGTGTTGATTGATACCAGCTACTCCAGTAGAGAATGCTAACTGTTGTAAAGAAGGTAGCATTCTAGATTCATGCACTAAAGCTATTTTTGGATTGAATTACCAATATACTCGTAAATTGTGTGAATAGATTTGACTGAAAAAAAAAACTTAACATCTTATAACTTTGTTAGGCTTTAAAAATATACTCTGCTCTTTGTTTGTTGTTGCTGCATGAAAATGAGAATGGAGTATATCTGAAAAAACTTAACATCTTACAACAAAATGAGAATGGAGTATTTCTGTAGAAATCTGGTCAGTATGATGCCCTTAGACATTTTCAATATCCAAAGCAACCTTGTATTATGAAAGGAGATAAAGTATTACATTGCAATTCATGCAATTGGTGATGACCTTTTATTCCAATTTCCAAGTTCCCTGACCACCATTCAAGCTGTTTTGGGACAAATTGTTGCATTACATTTTTTTGTGTGCTGTGAATATTGGCATCATACACTTTCATATCAAGCAATATAAAGTGTAGAATGCATCCCATCAGGAAGTCTCTGAATAATGCTACCGTGAACCGTTGTTTCTTTATCAAAGTATTAATTGCAAAAAGAGAGTGAAATGAATGGAATATTGAGTTTGAGTCTCCACTAAGTTATAAGCAGTTACATGAATGTTTTATGAAGTCTATATTGTAGCCTTTGTTGGTTTTGTGTCTTAAGCATTATGATAAACACCTTGCACAGGGAATCAGTACTTATGACTATATCATTGCCCTAAGAGAGCAAGAACAAGACGTTAGCGGACAGCAGAGTCCACAGATGTCTCGTGTAAGCTCCTACACTGGACTCAGCAGTGCAAGTTCTTTTGGCCCACTTCGTCGTGGTTCATGGTGCACTCCTCCAAGGCTGTTTCTTGAAGATCAGGTTAGTTTCTTGAAGAACATCTTGAAAGGTTCATTAATTTTAGACATATGTTGTTGGTCCTGAAGGGAAGCTGTATTTGTATAGCAAATTATAGATCGATATCCTGATTCGTTATGCATGTGAACTGAGTTCATTCAACTCATTTTTTCTAGCAAGTGCATGTTTAGTGCTTATCAGGAGCTGTATCCATGATTACAAGAGGCATATGTGATAGTTTTCCTATGTGGCATTTGCTCATTAGTTCATAACTGACATGAAGTTACTGAACCTTCTTCCAGTTCGATGTTATTCCATCGGAGGCTGGCTCTTCGCATAATTCTGCTACCAAGAGAAAAGAAGATGAAGTAAGGAGGAAAAAGGGAGGGGCTGTTAAAATAAGTCCGTGGGCATTGGCTCGTCTTAACGCAGAAGAAGTTTCAAGAGTTGCTGCAGAAGCACGGAAGAAATCCAAAGTTTTGGTGCCCATCAGAAAAGATGATTATTCACGAGGGCATGAAACAGATAGCAGTTATGGAGGCATGAGCAGTGGTAGGATTGACCTAGGCCCAGATAGCAAGAGGAGAACAAACAGAAGAGGAAGACAACACAGTGATTTCTCTCTCAAACCCGTTGCAAAGATATATACTGACGCTGCTAATGGTACTGGCAACGACCTGGCCCCTGAAGCGTTATCAAGTTTAGCACCATTGCAACTCGAGGCTCGAAGTGCTTTTCATCCAAGTAGAGCTGCATCGTCTGCTAACGTTGGCGGGTCATCTCCAGACAGCAGCTTGGATTCACCTGATCTGCATCTGTACAGAGTCTCAGCTGTCTCCTCGTCTGGAGCTGAAGACTTGCAGCTAACAGCTCTCACTGCCCCAGGAAGCACACCACATCAAGGGAATGAACTGTCAAGATCAACCAGCGATGGGTATGAAGCATCAGGGGGTGAAGATAGTGATCGCATTCCATCGCGGATAGTGCACCGTTCGTCAAACTGGGCAAGCATCATTCTCAATTCTGACCAGAGTGTGACCTCATCCGGCATCCTTGTGCCAAAGAATAGGTTGTCCTGACTTAGGACCAAGTCATGTTCTTCCTTCAGATGAATGAAGACTGTAAATGATGGATCGGGAATCAGCGATTTCAGTATCTGACCTCATTGATTGTCGGTGCCAAATCTTGTCACAGCGATGGTTGGATACTGTGCAGCTTGTTCCCTTTTTCTTTTGTAGTTTCTGAATTGCTAGGTAGGCGAGGCTAGATGTTTGTGCGCAAGCGCTTATAATTTTGTTGTCAGATGACAATGAACTGATTTATCAGATGTTGATACCTTCGGTCACTGGGATCAATGCCTGATTTCGTTGGTTGGTGACTGTTCTTGAGGTTGACTTGTCGGCTCTAATCATGTGCTGTGATCAAAACAGTGGCATGTATATAGTGTTTTAGGCAACGGGCATTAACAAATATTTTGTTCTAGAAATATTATTGCCTGCGCAAATCAAGTCATCTGGAACATATTCAGCCAAGCCAATGCTTTGTTAAATATTCAACGGCCGTCCATATTTCGTTTACCATTGCCATGAGTACATAATACTCTCAGGAGACACAACATCACGTGACATCCAAAAGGTCAATAGATTCTACATTGGGTTAGCGTAAAATCTACACATAATGGTGATTGGTCAGCTTCAGTTCAATAGCGTGACCTCTGAAATGTTCGTAGGCTTTTTTCAAGTCATATGTATTAGTATCAAACCTTTTTACTTCGCATAAGTTTATTGCAAGGTTAAGTTTTTCTGTTACAAATTTCTTTGCAGACATAAATGCTATAAGCAACGAAAATATTCAAATGTTTCTTGTATCTTCTGTGCAAATCGTCGCTAAACGTAGGGTTTTGTCGGTGCCAAGCATCACCTGACATGGAAGGACAGAGTACTGGATCTTACTTCAGCTAGTTGTCTGTTAGACACTTGACAGAGTCAAATACTCGAATCAGTCATTAAACATTACCAGTTCGATCTTGGGGATAACACATAGCCAATAATTAATGGAAGTCAATGGAATAGTTTCACGATCTGAGTAAAAAATGTTCATATACCTTATACTACAAAGCATGGATTACCAGCCTTGAGAGAAATCCTAGTGCTAAAAAAAGATAAAACCAAAACAGAAGATGTTTCAAATGCAAATTCTAAGGTCCATAATTAAATAATTTCTCGTTAACCCACAAAGCAAGGAAAAGAACCTTCTCAACAAAGTCAGTTAGCTATGTTCTGTATGTAAAAGATGACTCCTGGATGATGAAGACTTTCAGCATCTGCTGCAAGGAAAAATAATACAGAATGTAGAATCTGAAAACTAGACCTATTAGTCTTCTCCAAAAATGCAAATACATGAGGATCAATTTTAGCACAATATTGGCAGTATTTTGCTAACAAACATCATCCAACACAAACTTATAGTTGCCAAGAATGAAAAATACAAGGAACAAATTTATAGAATGTAGAATCATGTTGCATTTCCTCCGTAGAACATGTTTCATTCAGTATAACCAACAGGTTGTAAGACGAGATATTCCATAACTATCAAATTGATATACTAGTTACATGTTTTGAAAGAATGCTACACATCACCAGCTTTAGAATTGCTGCCAAAACTCGGGTCTGAGTAAGAATATCTATGACAGAACTCCCTTGTGTATTCTCTTCTACACCCTCCACATGAGCATGGAGGATCCCCAAAATCTGTAGACATGCTCCTTTCATAACGCCAACCAATCAGGCATACACAAAGTGTCCATTCATGGAGCTGCAACCACCAAAGCCACAGGTCCATCTATGCAGATCCCGGCCATGCCCATCTCACTTATTTCCTTGTATGACATTATGAACAGATACATGTGACTATGAGAAACATACCAATCTTATTCATCACCTGATTGCATCTGAATTGCCAGCCACCATCATCTCAAGCTCCTCAACAGAATCACCCTCCTCGTCCACGAAATCCAAGTTGGATGACCGACAAGTGAAGTAGAACACTGCGCTCATCATCGAGTCGACCAGCATTACGAATGAGTACATGAGGACAAGCAATGGCCCCTCCCAGAGTCGCGAGGACCCATCGCCATAGCTCAGTGTCTTCACCCTGTGCTCAAACAGTCCCTCAACGAAAGACAAGCCAATGGTGGATCCAAGAAAGATGAGCAATCCGACATGGGTTTGGCCACGCATCAGCTCCACTGACCGGCTAAATGCACTGAGGCCAGCCACGTCCTCAAGGACGGCAATGACGCCGCCGAGGTTGCACACGATGACGGTGTGCGCGTACACCACGGAGTAGGCAAGGACCGTGAAGAGGCCGGCGAGGACGACAATGTCGGGTGGGTAGAGCATGGACTTGAGCGCGGAGCAGGCGGCGACGAGGAGGGCGAGGAAGGCGACGAGTCCGGCGGCGATGGCAGCGCACCCGAGCGAGTACGTGGCGGCGAGGCGCGGCCACGCGCGGCGCGCCAGGGCGGTGACCTCCGCCGCGGCGAGGGGCTTCCCGGCGTACACGGCGGCGACGGTGTACGCGACGGCGGCGCGGGCGGCGAGGAGCAGCGTGATGAGCGCCGGGAACGACACGACGGCGGAGACGAGTGTGGCGGCGAGGTGGTGCGCCAGCTGCCTGACGAAATGCGTGAGCGGGAGGCCCGACGACGCGGCGGCGACAAGGAGCCGCCGCGCGAGCGGCAGCACGACGGAGGTGTCCAGCGCCGCCGCGGAGAGGAGGAGGCACCCGGACGCCGGGCAGAGCAACAGGAACAGGACGGAGGTGAAGGCGTGCGGGTCGGCGCGCAGCACGCGCACCGTCTCCCGGAGGATCTCCATCGCGTTCATCGGCGGCAGCCGCACCGCTCCTCCCCCGCTCCGCGGGTGAGCCATCCTCCCCTGCTCCTGTCGTCCCCGCACTTCTCGCCTGGATTCGAGCCGGAGGCCTCGCCTCCGCTGCAACCAAGAACACGCCGCCGCCGCCGCACCGCCGGTCAGATCCGATACAGTAGCCTAGAGACACGAAGCGCGCGCCCAATGCGGTGCTCCGGACGGTGACTGGAAGCCGAGGTGGTGGGGGTGGGATCTTGAGGGATGGGAATGGCGTGGGGGGAGGAGAAGTTTCTTTGGAGCAGAGATCGAGGGGGGCTTTTGTGAAGGGAGACGACGACGAGAGCCTGCACAGAGTGATTACTACCGACAGTTTATTCGAGGAGGATGACAGGTGGGTCCACAATGGCGAGGCAGTTTGCGATTTGGGCGGCTGGCACGTGGGGCCCGAAGTACAAAGCACACTGAAGCTTCCGCGCACAGATGCTGCCTATGGTTTTCTGAAGTCGCGTGTGAGTGTGACCGGGTTCTTCTGACTTCTGATATCTCGTCATCGGTTGCAGTACCGTGTACAAATACTAGTTGTTTTGTTTCACAAATACTAGTTGACAAATACTAGTTGTTTTCAAAGCTCTATGAGTAATTCATGCACTCAAAAGGCATAATCTAACCATGGAGAAAACCAAAGAGTTGTATTAGCTGTCATATAAAGCAATAATCATATTCATATTTTATGGAAAGATCGGGTTCGGTTGTAGCAGTGTGGATAAGCAAGTCAAACCACCTCAAACTGAATGAACAGAAGTTTCGACGGGATAGGCCGGTCGGGCCTATGCACCTGATTATCCAGTAACATATGGAACCAAGAGGACGAAACCAAAGTGACAAAAAAAAAATAATGTCGTGTTACCATCATTAGAATAAGGCCCCCCCAATGGGAAAGGGAGAGAGCAGCTTCATAACGAAGCAAAGACCATGCTTCAGGACTTGGGTAACGAACTTCTAAGATGCTCGCCTGCCTTGCTCTACCTTGTTCAACTCTCCTTTCATGGGGAAAAAAGAACTTTGTCAAATATAAAGACAGTAACATTAGTACCTTGTTCAGTTCTGTTCAAGGTTCACCATCCAAAGTACGGTTAAGGACATTATCCCAAAGTACATGACAATCTACAATCGGCGTAGAGTTCAGGAGTCAAAGCATCATTATTTGTTCTTAGAAACAACATAAAAAAACAGTCGCACGGACATCACGTCAATTTGTAGTAGATTACATCAGAGTCACCAACTCGAAATATATTGCATCAAGTTACTTAAATGGTTTTTCTGATGAGCACTATTTCTATGCTGTCAAGTTAGCCCGTGCATGGATATTGCATCGTAGCAGAAGATAAATTGCATCTACATTTTAACTATCGGAAATTAGTTTTAGCTCCATTCCTGGGTCAAGCAGTGTCTCTTGTGCTCCACCTTACTGCCTCACTGCCTGACTTGCCCTGGTGCTCCCCTCCATGAATAGAAACAGCTGGTGTTGTTGGCTTGGTAGTTAGGAAGCTTTGGTCTGGATATTTGTCTTGTACGGTTTGGTCCCATTTCCCTTACTATGAGGCATCTTCTTCTAATATGAATATATGCCGGAACACCGAGTTTCCGGATCTTTAGAAAAAAACAGGTTATGAGGCATGTGATCATCCATATAAAATGGAACATTTTAAATATGTCATGAACGGGGACAATTAGCATGATGCACTTCGACTTGCACATCG
Organism: Eleusine coracana subsp. coracana; assembly: GCA_032690845.1. Taxonomy (NCBI): domain Eukaryota; kingdom Viridiplantae; phylum Streptophyta; class Magnoliopsida; order Poales; family Poaceae; genus Eleusine; species Eleusine coracana. Next base: position 54,275,198 of record CM064430.1, on the reverse strand, counting down.
CTGAAATATTCTCAGATATAAAGTACAAGAGCAGCTGAATATTCTTATTCATTGGCTGTAATTTCGATTGAAAAAATGCTCACTACCTTTGGTTTACTATAAGTAAAAAAAAATACCTCTTAAAACACATTCTAGTTAATATGTAACTGTTGACAAAAGAGGACATAAACAGTTAAGAAAAGGCAGATATTGAAATTGAAATACTGAGTAGTTAGAATGGAAGTTGGCATACCAGGAAGAAAAGCAAGAATACCCAGGAATAAAAGACCATAGGCTTGAGAACCATCGCCCTCCATGTGATGTGAGAAAATAAAATACGAAAGGGAAAGAAGTGAAACTCCTATGAGGAGGAGAAAAAGCGCTAGCATAATTGACTTCCATGGAGTGTTCCTCTGTGACTTTGGAGTGTAAATGAACCGAAGGTCAACATCATTTGCTTTGCTACCATCCCTATCCTCTGTAGGAATAGGTGAATACTGGACACTGCGTCTTGTTGCCATAACATATAATCTGCATGAAAAATGCTTTATTAAATATAACGGTAGTGATGCATGTCAATAAAGTTATGATACCACAAAGGTACAGGTAAACTGCAAATGGTTGAAACAACTGATATGTGGTTCGATCACACAATGGAAAATATAACATAGTTCAGATTTTATAAGTTTTGCTTAGTCTCATATGTGAAAGAAAATGGTGTCACGATACGATTGAAATCCCCACATTTTGGTCTTTATGAAATTCAATAGTCTGATGCTCTCAAATTAACCATACGCTTCAATAATTTTAAACAATTTGTTCAAACAAATGATTTAATAGAATGGATGAAGAGAGTTATACATCTTTTGCTAGCAACGAAAATAATTTGTTTACAAATTAAACCTTATTTTTCTTCAACTTATAACCTCAAGCCATCAAATGGCTGCAAACATATGTTGCAGTTTAGCAACATCTGTGGTGTGGTGTTTTGTATGCGACAAAAACCTCGTTGATAATGCCATACAGCCACTGGCTTCATCCTTGAAAGAAGAATCTGTATGGACAAGGCATTCCTCCCAAAAATAGCTTGTATGGCAAGTGTTACTGTGACTAAGTACTAAGCATAAGGCACACTTAATCCCAAGTCAGAATTTTTGTAGGAAAAAGGCATCACACTCCCCGACGGCAGCAACTCTCCTTGCAGGAGGTCACACGATCCTATAGCCTAATCGCCCTTTGCATCGAACGCCAAACCAAAGCCCAGATCGCAGAAACAGCACCGTAGTGGTTGATTCCGCAGGGGGATAACGACCGAGACAGGATCACAGAGGCGTAGCACGAAAGCAGCACGGGACGGCGCAAGCGGACCATTCGTCGAACATCATGCGTGCTGGGTGCAGGGTAGGGGTGGGCGGGCGGGTGTTGTGCCTTTACCTGGAGGATGGTTGATGGAGAACCGGCGAGGCCGCGGCGCTGCAGCTGGACGCCGCGTCGGAGGCGGCGGATCGAGGTGGGACGATGGGATGAGACCGTGCGGCGATGTCTAGATTGGCTGGCGTCCCCGGCCGGCGACCGCGGCAACGATGACGCGGGCGGACGGTCAGGACGGGTTGAGGGGAAAATGCATCCGTCCGCTGTTGACGCGTCAAGATCTACGGTTGGAACTGGTCCTCAACAGCCAGCCGGCTGGGGGAGGATTTTATATGGCATCGATGCCATATAAAATTTTTCCGGCTGCCGTGTGTTTTCTTGATTGGTCTCGATTTTGTTTACCCCCGTGAAATTGGGGCAGTGAATTAGTGTCATCAGTTCTTCTTAATTATGCAAGTCAGCAGCACACTATGCACGGAAAAATATTCTATGGCACCGGTGACATAGAAATTATATGGCAGCGCCCTTCATGTTATGTCACGTGGCAATTCGATTTTCCACTTAATCTCTTCGTATATTTTTCTCTCATGTTACCCCTCCTGACTATCTGTTAATCAATCTAATCAACATATTTGACGGCGTAGTTACATCAGTGGAGTTCATGATAAGATCCTTCACGAGCAAAGTAGTTTTAAAAGGATATGCCTCTCTAAATTTGATCGATAAATAGCGGCAATATGGAAAGAAAAGAATGCCTGAACAAAGAGGTTACGGAGGGGTTAGTTGAAAATTAAAGTTTGTTACGTGGCGCAACATGAAATGCGCTGCTACATACTCATTTTGTTCTAAAATTATTATCGTTATTGATTTTTTTCGTTACCTTCAATTATCTTATTTAAAAAATTTTAAAAAATATAATATATTTTCTTATGATTTTATTTATCATAAATAGAATTTAAATAAAATTTATAATATATTATATTTGAATAAATATTTTAAATAAAATAAATAATCAAAGTTAACAAAAAAAATCAATAACAATAATAATTTTGAAACGGAAGGAGTAAGCATCGGTGCCATAGAAATAGTTTCCTGTGACCAGTGCTCGCTGTGTATGGCACTGGATCAGATGTGACGTGAACACACTATGCTGGTCACTAGCACAAAAGCTTCATCTTTCAATCATCAGTTCAGGCATTCTTTTCTTCCGAGATTCAGAGTACCGGCTGGGCAAGTGCAGGCCCAACAAAACGCACACAACCGGCCGTGTAGTGTAACCAAGATTCCGCTGATTTCTAGTATTGCCATTAGCGCATCCCTGCACGCACGGACAGAATGCAAAACATGCGCCTAACAACACTACTTTTCTCACTGCGCGATAACTCTCAACAGCACAACGAATTTGCCTACCACGCATTTCTCATGCATCTAACTGACGCTAACACGTGGTCTCTCAGGAGAGCTGAAAAAACTTCCATCGGCATCAAAATTTCACATACACTGCCACCTGACCTATGCCACTTACGTTGCTCCCAAAAAAAAAAAATGCACCGTGGTGCTACCGGTCCCCGGTCGCTCCTCCTCCTGGCGTCCAGACCAATGCGCGTAGTAGCAGCCCTCCTCTGCGCATGCGTCCTCCTGCCCGACGCAGCAGCAGCGGCTTCGTCCGTGGACGCTGCCGGCGACCTGCGGCTGATGACGGAACGGTTCGACGCGTGGCAGGCCGCGCACAACCGGACCTACGCGACCGCCGACGAGCGGCGCCGCCGGTTCGAGGTGTACCGCCGCAACGTGGAGCACATCGAGTCCACGAACCGGCGCGGCCGGCTCTCGTACCGGCTCGGCGAGAACCAGTTCGCCGACCTCACCGGCGACGAGTTCCGCGCCGCGTACACCATGCAGATGATGCTGCCCAAGCAAGTGCTCGCGGCGCGCAAGGCCATGCGCCGGCTCGTCGGCGTCGCAAGCAACGGCAGCAGCTACGCGGACGAGGACGCCGGCGCGGTCCCGAACAGCGTCGACTGGAGGAGCAAGGGCGCGGTCACTCCGCCCAGGAGCCAAATGAGCTGCGGTACTTATTTATTTATTGAAAAAAAAGAAACCAAGTTTTATAATAATCTTGCCACGCAACGTATATAAATGGATAGACTCGTGTGCAGGGTCTTGCTGGGCGTTCGCGACGGTGGCGTCGATCGAGAGCCTCTACAAGCTGAAAACGGGCCGCCTCGTGCCGCTCTCAGAGCAAGAGCTGGTAGACTGCGACACGCCGCCGGGTGACCACGGCTGCGCGGGCGGGTGGCCGGGCGTGGCGATGGAGTGGATCGCGCGCAACGGCGGCGGGCTCGCCACGGCGGAGGCGTACCCGTACGAGAGCCGGCAGGGGCGGTGCCGGCGCGACGGGGCGCGCGTCGGCGTGGCCGGCATCCGCGGCGGCGCGGCCGTGGCGCGGCGCGACGAGGCGGCGCTGGAGCGCGCCGTGGCGAGGCAGCCGGTCACCGCGCTGATCAACGGGGACGGGTTCCAGTTCTACAGGGGCGGGGTGTTCTCGGGCGCCTGCGACGCGAGGAGGACCAACCACGCCGTCACCGTGGTCGGGTACGGCGCCGAGCCGGGTCCCGGTGGGCGGAAGTACTGGATTGTGAAGAACTCGTGGGGGGAAGGGTGGGGCGAGAAGGGGTATGTGCGGATGGAGCGGCGTGTCAAGGCCAAGGAAGGGATGTGTGGCATCGCCACCATGCCGCACTACCCTGTCATGTGACTGTGAGCTTCTTCATCAGACGAGGACGATGCATCAGATGAGCTGCCAATGTGATATCTTTAAGTCGTTTGCGTTCTTGTCAGATTACAATGTCTCTAAATTGAGCAATCCCAAGATACGATTACAGGAGGGTCACGCAGTGTCAGATTACAGCAACTCTTGAGACCTTAATAACCAGTTGGTGTTCCTACTCTGCCATACAAAATGGAATCGCCTTTGCAGTAACTGTGGTGCATTTTACCCAACTTTTTGGTGCCACCAGCCCTTGCTGAGAGAAACCAAATTCTACCACGTATTCCACGGTGCTAACTCTTTCTCTGGTGGCAGCTGGAGCAGCTCGCGGATGCCTTCACATGCCTGCATGTGAAATTGCCGACACTATCATCTAAAATCTACTGCATAAATGGAACACCTAGTTCATGTATCTGACAGCTATAATCTGTAATCTACTGAATAAAGGGGACACCTAGTTAGTCTGACACTTACCAACTTGATCTGTGCCTTGATGCTTGCTATGAGATGTGTGTTTTCATCTATCTGCCTGCAACGATTCGCCGGCAGCAGAGTTATAGAGGTTGCTGTTCTGGACTGCTGGTGCTGCGGCGGCACCTTCTCTGGACTACCTGGAACGATTCATTGGGCCTTTAAAGTCAAGCAGCAGGCACTGTCATCCATATGATTTCTTCACATTTTTCCTTTAAAAAAAAACAATTCTGGGACAGGTTTCAGTCACGTTGATGTATCGATAGATCCATCCTGGAAAGAAGTAGTATATCCTTCAAACAAAGAGGGGAATATATAAGTATTTGGTCGCCGGAAGATCGAATTTGTTGATGCTTTCGTCACGCGTGAATGAAAACGATGAACACAAGTCTTGCGCAAGAATTCTAGCCGCGAGCGCGGCCCGGCGAGAGATGGCGCTCCGGAGCAGGAAACGGCCGCTGGAAACGAGGCGAGACGGAGGAGGAAAACCATGGCGCACAGCACAGCCCGCGTGCATCACCATCAGCTGCCGCATATCATCATCATCCGCACCTCTTGGCTCTTGCTCTCTCGAAAGAAAAAGAAGAAAACGTTCAGAGACCGTGTAGAAGAAAGCCTGCTGCGCGCACCGAGCAGTAACAACCACACACACACACAAGCGCAATGAGGAACAGTACTAATGCCGCTGCAGCTGGCTGTTGCACGCTGCTGCCGCTGCTGCTTTTCTCGGTCGGCGCTGGGGCGGCTGGTGTGCCGCCGGCGCTGTTGGTGTTCGGCGACTCGCTGGTGGACGACGGCAACAACAACGCGCTGCCCAGCACGCTCGCCAAGGCCAACTACTTCCCCTACGGCCTCGACTTCCTCGGCGGCGAGGCCACCGGCAGGTTCTGCAACGGCAAGACTGTCATCGACGCGCTCTGTACGTACGTTGATACCTCCTTCTTCGATCGACACACACTAAATCCATTTCTCTCTTAATTACCACTCTTAAACCAAAGCAATTGCTACATATAGGTGATCTTTTCGGCCTCGAGTATTTGCCACCGTTCACGAGCACCGGTCAGGACGGAGGAGCGTCATTGCTAGGTTGCGTCAACTACGCCTCGGCAGCTGGAGGCATCCTCGACGAGACTGGCCAGCACCTCGTAAGTACGCTTCATCTTTGAGCCGCCGTGCTTTGTTACTGAACACTCTGCACTGGTTCGATCGCCACCTATTAATCTAGTATTATATATCATCGACGATTAATTAACGTCGACAGGGCGAGAGGTTCAGCCTGAGCCAGCAGGTGGTCTACTTGGAGACGAACCTGGACACCATCAGGTCGTCGTCGCAGTTGACGATCGGATACGAGCAGTTCCTGACGAGGTCCATCGCCGTCATGGTGCTGGGCAGCAACGACTACATCAACAACTACCTCCTCACGCCGCTCTACGACTCCGCCGACAAGTACACCCCCGAGGAGTTCGCCGACCTCCTCATCAACCACTACACGCGGCAGATACTGGTCAGCCGAGCCGAGGATTATTTCCATGCCGATACAGACTGATAGAGATGAGTCACACACACTCTCGACTGACGATTATTCATCTATATGCTTCGTCCTTAATTTTCATCAATCAGGCTCTGTACAGCGTTGGGGTGAAGAAGTTTCTGCTCGCCGGTGTGGGCCCGCTGGGCTGCATCCCCTGCATGAGGGCGTTCAACCAAGGACAGTGCGTTGACCAGGTGAACCAGCTGGTGGGGCTCTTCAACCAAGGGCTGAGATCGCTCGTCGACCAGCTCAACGCCGACCACCCTGACGCCGCATTCACATTCGGCAACACCTACGACGCCATCCAAGACATGATCGACAACCCGAACAAGTACGGGTTTACGGTGATGGACAGCGGGTGCTGCGGGCTGGGGCAGAACAAGGGGCAGATCACCTGCCTTCCGTTGCTCCAGCCGTGCGGCAACCGCGACCAGTACCTTTTCTGGGACGCCTACCATCCCACACAAGCTGCTAACCTTGTACTTGCACAGAGGGCCTTCAACGGCACGCAGGAAGATGTCTATCCTTTTAATCTCCAACAACTGGCCGATAAGCTCATCTACTAGCTACTAGATCATATGCATCAAAATCAACCTCTCCGCCGATCGCTATATAATTACTAATCTTAAACACAAAGGATACTATAGTTAGTATGATTTGTGGCAGAGGTCGGTCTCCGCCAAGGAGATCCTTTGTCACCATACTTGTTCTTTAATATGTGCAGAGGGTTTCTCTTCACTTTTACAGAAGGCTGAAAACGATGGACAGATTAATGGGGTAAAAATTTTGTTCGGGCGCTCCTAGTATTTCTCACCTACTTTTTGCCCATGATAATCTGATTGACTGATTCTAATTCGTGCAAATAGGGAGAATGCTATGGAATTGCAAAGAATACTTGATTCATATGAGCGTTGTTCAGGACAAATGATTAATAAAGATAAGTCAGCTGTGATGTTTAGCACTAATACTAAGTCAAAGTAATCGAAATGAAGAGAGACGAGCTCTTGGTGTGGCGAGAGAAACTTAGAATGAAAGGTATTTAGGACTGCCTATCTTTGTTGGTCGTTCAAAATCAAAGACCATGGCTATTATGATCCAGGGATGGAAAGAGAGACTCCTATCACAAGCAAGGAAGGAAATTGTGATAAAGGTAATAGCACAAGCTATCCCCACATATGCGATGGGCTATTTCGATATTACAAAAACCATGGCTGACCAGATAAGCACTATGATAGCACGTTACTGGTGGAGTAAACAGGAAAAGAGCAATGACATGCATTGGCTCAGTTGGGAAAAGTTGATAGCACCAAAAGCTCAAGGAGGACTAGGATTTAGGGATATATATGCTTTCAATATCGCCATGCTTGCAAAACAAGCATGGAGATTACTGGTACATCATAATTCCTTATGCGCAAGGTTTCTGAAGGTGCGATATTTCCCACACACTAACTGTCTAGATGCTATTCCCAAGCAGAATACGTCATACACTTGGCGGGGTATATTGAAGGGGATGGAATCGGTGAAGGAGGGGATTCTATGGAGATTAATCAGACGAGGACGATGCATCAGTGCTGCCGGTGTCATACTGTCATATCTCAGTGTAATGCAAGTCCTATAAGTTGCTCGTGTTGTTGTCAGGTTAAAGTCTCTAAATTTAATAGTATATGATTACAGGAGGGTCACTCAGTATCAGATTACAGAAACTCGTGAGACCATAATAATCAGTTGATGTTCCTACTGCCATATAAACTGGAATCGTCTTTGCAGAATTGTGGTGCATTTTACCAAGTTTTCAGTGCCACCAGCCCTTGCTCAGAGATCCAATATTCTACCACGTATTCCTCGGTGCTAACTCTTTCTCTGGTGGCAGCTGGAGCAGTTCGCGGATGCCTTCACATACCTGCATATGGAATTACCGATAGTAAACAGTTTTTTTTTTTTTGAGGGATACCGATAGTAAGTAGTTGGTAAGAGTAGAGGATCTGAAACTCTCATCTATATTCTACTGCACAAATGGAACACTTACCAGCTTGATATGTGCCTTGATGCTTGCTATGAGATGTGTGTATTCATCTATCTGCCTGCAAATATCAAATTTAACAACACTAAGAATATTGCAAGAAGGACATCATACAACGCAAGGTGAGCATTTAAGCATAAGAAGTAATCTTGGAAGTAAAACATATTTCACCAATGAATAAACTAGCTAACATTCCAGATTTGGAAATTCAGACATAAGTAGTGGAAGTAATGGTTGATCACTTCGGACAACATGCTGTATTTTTCTAGGTAAAGATATTATACTAATTAAAAAAATATAGGTAAGGTAACCAGGCAAGTTTGCAACTATGTCCTTCTAGAAACTGTTGCCAGCAAAACTATTGTTAAAATACACAAGAAACCAGCATGAACAAACCAGATAATGGGTGATATGTCTAAATTTTAGACTCCAAAATTCAATAGACCCAGTTTTAGGTTACAAGAGCAGAAGCAAAACAAGTAAGCAGCAGAACAAAATATCAATGTATCAGGCTGTTTTGTCCTATATTCCTATCGCTTTCCAACATCAACAACAAACGTACAATGTACCAAGGATGCTTGATTGGCTACTGGTTAGCAACACAAAGAGGGCAGTCACAGACATCTATGGTTAAATACAGAACAGTGCAAAATGACTGGTTGGATAAAACTAATACACTTTCATATATGTTAGATAGATTGAGCAGTGTTTGTGTTGCATGACATTATCAGTAGCAATAAGCATAAGCCAATTGCTAAGAAATGACTGGTCAAATTGATGATACTAATCAAATTTACACATAAATTTGCATGAAATGGAATGTAAAACACACCCAAATATCATGACATGATCAGCTCAGTCATATGATGCACCATGAGCAGCTCAGTAATATGCTTAACCTAGGGCAAATAAGCGAGATATTCTGCAAATAATTTTGGTCTAACACAAGCTCCAATGAAACAAAAGTTATACATGCCGGTTAGTCCTGAACACCAAACTTTTTAACAAGCGTAATTCCTGAATACCCTAAGTTAAGCTGCCCATGTTCAGCAGAGAAATCCACATTCCTTCCTTTTTCTTCAAAAAGGGTCTGTGTTTTCTACTAAAAGTAAGTTGCCGGGGAAAAAAAATATGCTACCTAAGCATGCCTTATGAGATTTTGGACAACACATTTAACAAAACAAAATGTTGCATAAGAGATCTTTTTTTTTTCAAACAACTGAACTGAGTTACCTGGCCAATCTGGCTTCTCTTACAGATATAAACTGCAATGCTTCTTGCCAAGTGAATTCCACATGAAAACCCAGACCAATGTCCACAAAAATGTGCCGTGTATCAGGCCTGCAGAAAACACCAAACAATAAGGATAACAGAATCAGATCTCACAGGTCATGAGGTCTTCTTACATAGTCATGAAGAGACAGAGTACCACACAAGTTTTCTGAAGCTAAATTAACATCTTGTGGGATAATGACATTATGACTGAAATGAAAATAGTATGATAAATAAAAATAGCATAGAGTGTAACAAAATGGCAAGTTCCAAGTTATCTCGCACTATTTCCTATGACCAATGAGTCAAGGACCTACTTAGACTCAGTCACTCAGGCACTCAGCTAGCCATGTTGTTATCAAATAGTCTCTCATATCTAAACAGCCAAACATCCTTACTGCAAAACAGGGCAGTCTCAAGTTAAGCATATAACAAACATCTCCACAGAAAAACTCACACAACTGTAAGCCAGTGTTATGTTACAGATTGACTGGGTTGGTTGAGGAAAAGTGTTGAGTGGGACAGAGGTTTACACTTCGGCCTGCGCGTACACCTCCGAGCCAAGATTAATCATGGACCGCATGCTGGTGACGCCATTCTTCTCCAAATTCTCGATGTTCCTCTTCAAATCCGCGCTGCCAGCATCCAACAAATCTCAATCACCACAACAAAGGGGAATAGATGAAGCCAACACGCTAAAAAAAAATCAGCACGAGAGCCACAAGCTCACTAGGTCCAATCTTTCAAGCTAGAGATAGGACCTCCAATCACCCTACCACCAAGAACCATGAACAATCGAAACCGACCCACTGAATGCTCAGTGCGGCAAAAGGGGCCGGCGGGTGAGAGGGAAGAGAGTGGTGGTGGCTTACAAGGTCTTCTGCTGCCGGAACACCTTGTCGCGCTGGGCGATAGCGTTGGCGAGGTCGGGCTTCAGCCGCCGGTCCACGAACTCCTCGTACTTCCGCACCTTCTCCTGCCGCGCATCCACCGCGGCCATGGCCCTCCTTGGTCTACCTGGAACGATTCGCCGGCAGCGGAGTGATAGAGGTTGCTGTTCTGGACTGCTGGTGCTGCGGCGGCCGCACCTACGCCTCGGTCCTCTGGAGGAAGGGCGTAGAGTTGAGTCCGGCGTCGGCGAGCAGAGGAGCGGCGGGGGCGTGCCACCAAGGCGTCGGGCGGCAGGACGAGGCGGCGAGCGAGCAATCGAGGGCCGCGGCGAGGGTTTGTTCCCGTAACGGGCTGGACCGAGGTGGAATTGTTGAGGACTGAGGAGGCAGCCTGTATGGCTTGGGCTCCGGTTGGCCCGTTCAAAATTCTCTTAAGGCCCAGCTCACCGAAAGTTGGGGCCTTGGGGGATGTGTTGTCCACTCAGTGGAGAGTGGACTACTGTCAAACACGCTTTTGATGCCTGAGTTCTAAACCATGGAAACTTAGAACAATCGATGATATATCAAACCAAACCACTATGCGTCAAAACACAATTCAGCGAACAGAGACATGACCGACCTTCTCGACGACTCCTCGCTCTCTACTGTTTGTATTCTTCTCATAAATTTCTTCCCCCACAAAAGTCACAATGTAAGTTCAAACCCAGCTCCTCCACTCCTCCGGCTTGTTGCCGACATGGACAAATAACCCACACATTTTGTACAGTAGTAATTAGTTTTTTCTTAGATTATAGGTTGTCTCCACGATATTTCCAAAAAAAAAAGTTGTCTCCACGGACTTTGTATGTGGTGCTCCTCATCATTGTAGAATTGGCATAAAGATACATCCTTTTTTGTTTCTCTAAGGCCAATCTCTATGTATTTTTTTATTACACTTTTTTCAAAACAGTTTTTTAGGTAAATGTGCCAACATACTTTCATCTAGATAAAAGGCCTCTCATATGGAATGAAAAAATGTCTTCTCTCTCTTTATAACTATCTTGCCATGTCAATAAAAAAATGTTTATGTGACATAACATTTAATGCTTATGAAAGGCTTTATTGAGACTGGCCTAACTGTGATGCAGAGGCTATCTACCGAGACTGTACAGAGTACATCAGAACGTGGTTTTATAATAAGAGCAGCAGGGATGACAGTTGTTCCTCCAAAATATCTATAAAAAATGATTATATGCACCTCTTATTATATATATACACATTAAGTATCTTGTTAAATATGTGCTTCAGTCCATATTTATGTGGTATAATAAAGGAAAGTCGGCCTTGATCAATCCCGAACCCAAAGCTTATGTAATGTAGCTCAATATGATTTGTTTGATGCACGTGGAGTTAATTTTCATAATTCAAACATAATTAACCTATTGAATGATCTCCTAGCCCTCCAATCAAAATCCGTCTATCTAAGCATAAGTGCGGCGCCAAAGATCGTCCCATCTACCTTGGTATTGGTTGTCATATCAATAGTGTGACATCGATCGATCGCATGATGACACATGCTGCAGGCAGATTGATAAATCAACTACTAGACTCGTGGTCTGATAGGGCGGGAGGGGGGAGGGGGTACAGGCCCCTCTAACCTTCCTATCGTTGTCAATATGAAGAAGGGAAATACGCACATTCATCTTACATTTGATATGATATTTTACATATCTTGAATTTCGTTCAGTTTATGAGCTCGATTCTAAAACTTTAAGATTTAACATGATGACGCTTAATGACAGCGGAAATTATCTTACTATCAACATTGTCATAGTTGCCGCCCCGGTTACAACCACCATACAACACATGATCTACATCAAAACATGTATGTACAAGGAAGTTGTCCTGAGAATACACATCATTAAGTATGTAATAAATAAGTAAGATGTTGTGAGAAATGGATATATTATAAAAGAGGAAAAAATGTGTGTGCCCAGGATCACGCGTGCATCCTCTTTGCGTGATGCCCTCGGTTTGTACCGGACATAGACTCCAGTGATCGAGCTCTGCTGTAATTCTGCTTAGCTCATGCGTCAGTCGGCTCCCACGTCAGCTCACCATCGTAAAGTTTCCAACAAGGCTTATATGGACGTCGTCGTCATGCCGCCTTTCACCATGTCCCGGTGATGTGAACTGCCGCTCATTCATCTCGACCGATGTCCACATCACTGTCGCTGGGTAGGGCTTCGCTGTGTCACCCTTTGCCATGGCTGAATCGACGAGTATCCCTTCTGCCATGGCCATCGTTCGAAACTGATCGGGCCACCGCTCTTTTGCCGTGACAGTCTTCCGCAACTGATCGAGCAAGGAGGCGATTCGACGCACGCACTCAAAGAAAACCCTACGTTGACGAGCCGACGTAGGAGCCGAGCGAGACTGTAATAGAGCTTGATCGCTGACGTCTACATCTAATGGCAAACGGAGGGCATCACGCGGAAGGATGCAACTGTGAGCGCGTGAGACCAGACGCACCTAATTTTTTTCCTACAAAGGGGCTATGTCAATCGAAGATATGCAATTTTTCAAAGAGAAAAACACGAGATGATTGCTGCTTCCCTATGTTTTGGTTGGCAAGAATGATTGACTTGAGTATAGTGTTAAAAAAGATGCATGACTCTGTTTGTATATTTTTTAATAAAGTTGGGACTTGCTAATTTTTAGTTGACTAAAAGTTTGGATAACTTTCAGTCACCTTTTAAGCCATTAAATCGAGATCCAATAATTTATAATTATGATACAGATAATCTTATAAAAAAATTAAAATACTAAGTAACAAATCATTAACTAAGTTTACAGTTAATTTAAAGGTAGAAAATATGAACAAAGTTTATACTAGTATTTAGCAACTCAGGCAGTTTACAAAGTCGTGACTCGTGAGTAGTCTCGGATGGTCGAATGGCACGACGGAGGGTGCTCCAGATCAGCAAAAACACACCTCGAGATCGCCGACAAAGAAATCGAGTCCAGCGAACAGCAGCCATGGATCACCCGGCACCGCCGCCGCAGTTTCCCCCGGTCACTGCCGCGTCGGCCCCGGCCTCGCCGTACTCCGCGCTCCACCCGCTACTCCTCCCTTCCACGAACCCGCACCTGCTCCTGAAGTCCAAGTCACTGACCCTCTCCCTGTCTTCGTCCTCCCTTGGCTCCATGGCGTCCTCGCCGCGCGCGCCCGCCCCTGACGCCTGGGAGTTCGTGGTGCCTACTGCCCCAGCAGCCGCACACGTGGACGGCGGGCTCGACGACTGCGCCATCTTCCCGCCGCGGCTCCACGAGGGTCTGGGCCTGGAGAGGGAGCCCGAAGAGGAGGAGGCGGTAGCGGCCAGCGGTGGCGCAGCCGCAGCGAAGGAGGTGGAGGACGAGGGAGGGAAAGAAGAGGAGGAAGACGGCGATGGGTGGGGATGGGGCTGGGAGAGGTGCTGTTCGGCGGCGAGGCGCGCGTGGGAGGCCGGCGTCGAGGCCGTGCAGGAGAAGGTGCTCGTGCACGGTGCGTGCGGGTGCACGGCGGTGAGGCCCGCCGTGTGGTCGGCTGCGGCGGCTACCGTTGCGGTGGGGGCGCTTCTGTACGCGCGGCGGCGGGATAGGAAGGAGAGGGATCTGCTCCTGCTGCTCTCGCAGGAGAAGGATAAGGTTTGGATCTCACAATAGACTCTCTGAGTCGTGATGCCAATTCATGCTTCTGTTAATTCGCTAATAATAACTGGCTAACTTTGCTAATGTTCATATGGGGAAATTGTGGCTGTTGTTGTTCCTAGTCCTAGATTCCAGATAGCATGGTATGTCTAGCTGAATTCTAGTACGATATGAAAATGTTAATACTTTCATTTCAGTGTGGTCTTGCAGCAGTTGATTTGCGGTTAATAAGTCAAATTGGTAATAGGTAGTATGGCATCATGTTGGTTCTGTTCCATAATTATTGCCAATGCGCCTTCTGACATCTGGAGACAATGGTGTAGACAATGTCTATGAATTTGTGGAGCAAGCGTAGACAAATATCTTAGGAATGCTACTGTTATATCGATTGGCATATGTTGATGGCGGGGAAGATTTAAAAATGAATGAATTTAACACCAATATTGTTTTTTAATAGTTGTCTGTGGGAAGTTAGGATTCATGATGGCTTCCTTTCATTACTCTTCTTGTTATATAGGGTTGTGTTCAGGGAAGCCTCACAGAGATTGAAGTAGCGTACCTATGCTGTTTCTTAGCATCTTACTTTGCTCTGCAATGTTTCACTAGATCCAAATAATTTTCCTGTTAAGATGCTCCAACTCCGGCAGTGTCAAACAAAATTTAATCAAGCTTCTTTTCCCTGAAGCTTGTTTCCTCAAAATCTTTCAAGCTGACCATCGTTACCATATTCTTCAATGTAAACTGTTGGCTGAATACAACACTTAAGGTTGTTACTATATAATCTTTTGTTAGATGATGATGTAAAATAACATATTGCTTGTTTTTTAATGCTTCAGAAAATTTGTTTCTTATATCCAAAAAGTTAAGGGACTGTCCTACCAAGATATCTTTGTTCTCTATGTGAATTATCATTTGTAGTTTTTACTTGTTTACCACTTAGTCATGTCCTAGCTGAGGAAATTTAGAAGCGTATTAGATATACCAATAAATATTCACATGAAACTGGTGCTTTTGCAAATTGCAATTGTGTTATTTATTCATTCATTTAATGTTTTGCAGCGAATAGCTCAACTTCTGCATCAAATTGCTTTGATGAGTGACATCAGAAGCGGCAGTGAAGCAGTTAAGATTATCAGGAGTTCTTAATTGTTTCTTGTTGAAACATTCAGTTGGGTATGTTCAAAATCGATTAGGTAGTTAGATAATCACAACAGTTAGCATGAAGGATCAATTGTTGTAGCTAAATTATAGCTCAGTAGCATGATCCACAACAGATATGATATTTATGTATAGACATCAGAACCGGCAAGGCTGCATCCCAACCGCAAGCAATCAACACTTCATGTCCCTCTGTTTTGAAACTGTAGATAGCTGGGTGATGGTTATCAGGTGTAGATATGTGGAAACTATTGTTGACATGGACAACCCTGGACTCGTTTCTGTATATGTAATGTTTATTTATCCTTTGTGATTTTGATGGTCCACTGAATTCTGGTAAAGTTATTATCCAATTTGAGGGAATTGTTAGAACTCTCCTGTGAAATTAACAAGTTTTGTCATAATGCTCATGTAATTTAATATACTGTTTGCTGTTACTGTTGGAAAGTACCACTGAATATACGGTGCTAAACTTTGATTCAGAAAGTGTAATGATGATGCATATTGGGGTATGATTTGCACTCTGATTTTTAGTTCTTTGGGCAACTTCTCAATGATTCATGACAGATAATGCACTTATCCTATCTTTCTACCGTCATATAATGCTCTTGCAATGTATTTTGTGTTGATTTGATTTTTCTGAGAGGGTGTGCTGACCCTGTTGGCCTGTTCAGACTTCATCAGACCAGACCGTGCTACGGACCAGATTGGGGCAACCGTGCAGCCGTGTTGGAACGAGAAACCAGAAAGGCAGAAACAACCGTGCCGTGAAACTTTGCTTATCGCAGCACCTGCTCATGCTCACTGGGTGACTTCCGTTTAGCAATTCATGTTGGTCATCAGCCTAACTGCAAATTTTGCGGCAACTTTTGCGCATTGCTCCATCGAAGTGCAGCTGCGTAACACGCAACGGGTAATCTAGACAACAAATACTGTTCAGACATCGCGCATCAGCGCTGTAGGAACTGACAGTGACTCATATCTAACAAATGTACAGCACAAATTTTCGTCATCACAATTGAGTGGTTTTCAAACCAGTTCATCATAGCTCCTAGTCATCATCCATCATCCAGCAAAGAGGTAACATAGTACCAGCTTAGCACTGTCTATCCAGAATTCCAGATCACCCCCTTAACAACACAAGAAAGCTCCAACAGAATTCAGGTAACTACGAGACATCTACGCAAACTACTGGCAGCAACATAGCAAGATTCAAAAACCAGCAGACCAGAACTAAGGACCTCCTTTTCCTCTCTACTTTTGGACAGGGTAGAATCAACGAATTACAAAACGAATGAACTGTATATGATGGTCTCTACTTCTGTACAGGCGATTTGGCATGCTTTTGGGGATCATCTAGCAGCAAAGGTGAATCACACCGGGACCCGCCTTCCTCTGGACCCGGTGATTAGCTGCAAAATTCGAACAGGCAGAGCAGTAAGAAGAATGCATGGGAGAAAGAACAATGCTCGGGTGACGAATTTATGAGTTCTGCATGATGATCATACCGAAGCCACAAAAGGATGCTGGAGTATCCAACCGAAGGCGGGGCTCTTTTGCAGGTAGACAGCAGCGGTTGGCCAGAAGCCGCTGCAAAGAAAATTAGTAGCAGTCAGATAAATCATCCAAATGTCTCTGTTTCATAATGCTCACAGGGAAAAAAATAATGGTTGATCTTTTTACAGGAACATTGCTAGATACTATACAAACCTGAAGAGTGTGATGAAGCCGTATGACTCCAGAATCATGCCAAAGACAGGCCATCCAATCAGGACCAGGAAAAAGCCAAATCCAAAAGACATTGAACCCTGCGCAATTGATAATCAGGTACACTTGTTAGATAAGAATTGTAATGGTTGAAACATCTTGTATTTTGTAGTGATATACCCTGTGATTCTTAGGCTTGGTGAAGAATTGCACGGTTGACTTCAGCCCAATGGTCACCAAGACACCAGAAACGAAGAGAATCTGACATAACGAACAAGTGAAAACTACTATCAGCAAACAGGAGTACAGTGAGAATGAATCAGTCAAGAGGATGCACTATTCTTACATTCCCCATTGCCAGGAATCCCTTATCAAACAGCATGATGACCCCAAGAAGTGAGAAGAGAATTCCAAATCCAGTCAAGCCCAGCCCAATCTCTGTAAGTAAAAAAATTAATAAAACAATTTAGCAAAAGCTGACGCAGATGCAATGTACATTACACAACATAAGTACAAGAACAAGGAGCTGATCTTTCACAATCCATAAAGTTCAGTAAGGAAGCCAATTTACTGAATATAATGTGGTGTCAGTAGACAGAACTAGCACTAATGGATGATCCGTCCTGATAAGCCTATCTAGCACTAATGGATGATCCCTCCTGACGACAAACTATGTGCCATGATGATCTGTCTCGCAATTGTTAATCAAGTGGATAACGAAACAGTAATAAGCAATGGTTGAAATTCTTATTCTGGACGTATGTCAGATTCTTATCCCAATGCAAAGTGAGAAATGGTTTAACAAGAGTTGCAAGATGCAAAAACACTTTGCAATAAAAGATAAGGACAATAAAAAGAACTATGAATGTCAAATTTGTTCAGTAGAAAGCCAGTTTACTGAACATATTGTGTTATGTAAGTAGAAAGTTTAGCTACTAATGGGTGGCTCCTCTTGATCATAAGCAAACACTATGTGTCATATTTTTTCAGACACATCTGACATTTATCATCATCAGTCGATGTCCAAATATCAACAAGCATAACTGAAACTCCTACCCTGAATGTATGTCAAATTGGTAGAGGCCTACTCGATTTTTGTACATGGCATGCAGATGCAACATTAAAACAGAACTACAAGACAAGAAGCTACAGTATCGCAAGTTTACTGAACATATCATGCTATGGCAGTGGGCATGTTTAGCAACTAATGGATGGATCCTTCTAATCAGACACAGAAGTTATGCGCATGTTGATGAAACATATCAAAATTGCTCATCGGTGGATGAACAAACATCAGAAAGTATGATTGTCCAGTTGAAATTCTTATTCTGAACGTATGACATATCTAAGCCAATACGTTTTCAGTTCTCCAACCTGATCAGTGTGTCAAGACCGCGAGGCAAAAAGTTAAGATCATAAGCATAGCTCATTAGTTCTCTCGATTTAACAGCAGGGCAACACAATGCTGCTATACATCTTACTGCAGGCGTGTACTTAGCACTACACGAAATTTGCGTCTGAAAGAAGACTACATAAACGCAAGCAGCGGCAGACAAAGCCTACTGCAGAATATCAGTGAATTTGGGCGAGAAACTGGGACCCTCAAGGAAACGATGACAGGTTATTATTTTAACACATGATGCAAATGTATTCTGCAGCAGACCAGCAGTACTAAGAGCGCGGATAATGCTTCGCGATCTGAATGCGAGACAACGATCCCAGGCACCACCCAATCCCCCCACCAAACAGTTCACAAAACTGCGCCAAATCAACCCAGAAGCAATCGCGACCTGACCACCGCACCAACCATAAACCGCGTCAGAAAGCGAAGCGATCAACCGCACGGCGGTGTCGTCCGCCGAACGACCCGTCAACCACGCTACGAAAAGGAAAAGCAAACGAACGCGGCCCGATCACCTCACACACAGCACCAAACGGCCGGCCACAAGTCGCGAGCAGAAGCGGGAGGAGGGGTTAGAGCAGAGCAGTTGGGACGGGAGGAGGGTGAGCGGTCGCTTACTCTTGCGGTCACTCATCTCGAAGGAAACCATCGCGCCGCCGCCGCTGACGACGACGACCACCGCAGCGCGCGAACCCGCCTACTGCAACCAGCACCACCTGCAACAGCAGAGAACAGAATGGAAATCGAGTTAGGGTAAGAACCACTGAAGCAGGCCGCGCGGCGGGGGTTGGGGGGCTTCGCGATCGGTCGGAGCGCACGCACCTCTTCTCTTCGCCGAGAACCACGGATCCCGAGCAGATGGGACGACGAATCCGAGGACGATGAGCGAGTGGAACGCGCTTGCTTGCGCTGTTGCACACGAGAGAGGCGGACGGGTCGGAACCGCCTTTTGATGAGGACTGACGAATGAACTCGCTCGTCGGCCGCCGTGGGCCTTATTGCCCTGCGTCGGTTTGGTCGGTGCGGACGACGCGCCGGACCTTTGATCGGTCGGTCGAGCCAGCGTCGGAGCCCGAAACTAACGGTTCGCAATTGTTGTGTTCGCGTGGCGCACTGGCGCGGTTCGCGGTTCGCGGGATGACGCGCTGTGCTGGAATCTTCCGCGATGACCGGCTGGCTGCCTACATGCCTTGCCGTTGAAGCAAACACAGGACCAGAGTCACAAAGCTGAAATGGATTTCTTACGCAGGAGGCTGATGATAGCACCTGGCAAATAGCCTTCGCACACGTGGATACTTGGATACACGGTTCTTTTGGAAAAGAAAAACGACATTCTGTTGCCTTGACGTTCAAATGAAAGGGCAACAAGATGAAACGTGCCAAATTGCATGCATTCAAAATGTACGTTTAATTGAACAGAACGCTGTCCATTCGATTGCATCACAATCATAGCTGCATACTTGCATGATGATGGGCAATGATATTATCTGAATGGCTAAAGACACCGTGCACCAATTAGTAGAAGATGATGGCATATCAACTTACTGGACGTACAAACAATATCAGGAAAACACAGTTTGCATGTGCAGGTTAATACTAGCACTATTCTTGCACGCCATCAAGCGTCTGCTCCAACAAATTTTACAAATGACACCCGGCTCTCTGGATATTCCAACTCACAAATTAAACTTCAGATTTACACGATCCAATAAAGTATACGGCATTATTGCAACCCATGAATCGCTTCAATTCACTCCAACTCACAGACTGCTCAAGGTTTATATTAGCATGCGAAAATATCCAAGGCCTATCAACAAACTACAACAGGTAAACTGGCTTTCTACTGAACAAATGTTAATTGTGCAAGTAATGCGTTTATAGCTATAGTCCAACCGCAAGGATAAATGGAACTACATCAAATCATCCACGATACAACTACAGCTTTCAAAAAACGTTGGAACATACTAATGTTTCAACAACACTTTGCCCCCCCCCCCCCCCCCCCCCCCTCTTTTTTCTGTACTTTACCATTCAGTCACTCTTCATGAATATGACATAACACCAGACATGCACAAATAAGAACCAAGGAATAGCCTTGCTGCCCTACATGTATTCATATTTGACATATTTACGGCTGTTACAATATCAGTAAAAGTATCTACAGGCAGATAATAACTGTTAATATTTCAGGTGTCTTGATTGATTCACATCACAAATACATGCAGACCAACATTCTATGTTTTCACTCTCAGTGAAATCATTATCAACCGAATCGTATAATCAATATTAGTGGCATTTCTAATACAAACACTCAAACGTTCAATCCTCATCCAATGTTTCAGAACATTTCTTCACATTAACTGCATAGTGGCATGTTTAATTTTTTGTGAGACGGCATACTTAATTACATTACTAAGTATTTTTCTGCATGTAAACTCCACGATTCAGAATCAGCACAAAACATTTCAAAAGGTGGAAAAGTGCATCTGGCCACCAGAAATTTTTTTACCCATCTAGCAACGCATATTAACTTCACATATTCAATTATACATACAGGTGTAAATATGTGCTTTGAATCAAGGATATCAGTACCAGTATACTTGAATAACTCAACTACTTTTGTATAATCGGTGTAACTGGAGATGATGGTGAGATCTGTATAACTTTGTGGTTGGTGTTTCACAAAGTTCTATGATTCTCTGAAAATGGGATCCTTCGCATAAAATCTAAAATCACATTACAACTTCAGATCTTTAGTTGCATAGATGTGACTATCAACATCTGTCCGTGCAAGTTGGTACTTCTTCATTGAAATGTTGACTACAGAGTGCTATATAGGTCTTAGATCATTTAGTGATCCTAGACTTCTAATCTAATTCCACAAACACCATCTTCATGTTACTAGAGATGATAAATTGGACTTACACACATGCAAAACACCCAACCTATAAATGTAATAAAATAAAACAAACCTGCATTATTCATAGTTCACAAAAACAAACAGCTTTTAATTACAAGAACTAGCACAGTTGAAGTTACACTCTCTACATAGATATGCTCAAAACGAACAGATTAACCATTGCACATTAACCAATGGGCAACCGGAAAAGCAGAACAGCTGAGCTGATCCAAACATGCATGATGCACAACATACGCATTTGCAATGGCAATGGCAAGGATGCACCGTTCATAACGCAATATTGTAGCAGCGTACCAGGTTCGTGAAACAAACATCAATTCCTCTCCTCACGCGCATCTCTAATAGACCATGGATATTACTAACCATAGACGCAGGAACCACGAATAAATTTCCAACGAGATGCCAATAACAGCAATTCTCGGTGGATCAAAGCGTGGACCGACGCCCTTACTCCTCCGAAGCTGCAGGCTCCGCGCTCGACGGAGCAGTCGCCGACGAATCCTCCTGCTCCTCCTTCTTCACGCTCACCTCAGCGGGCGCCGCCGCCGGTGCGGCCCTGGACTTAGCAAGCTCGAGGATGCGGCGGCTGACCTCCTTGGAATATGCCTGGAGGACCTCGATCCCCTCCTCAACGGAGGCTGGAGATGCGGCGGCGGCGGACTCGGATGCGGCGGCGAAGGCCTCGGCCTCGACGGCGGCGGCGGCGCGCTCGGCCTCAGGCTCCGGGACAGCTCCGTAGCGCTTCGAGAGGACGCTGGGAGCCGCCAGCGTCTGCACCAGGCGGCGCACGACGGCGTCGCGCGTGCGCTGCGACGGCGGCCAGATGCTGAGCGACGGAAGCAGGGCCTCCGCGGTCTTCGCGCCGGCAGCCGGCGGGGAAGCGTCGGCGGATCCGTCGGGAGGCGCGGGCTGGGTGCCCTCCGCGTCGGCAGTGGGAGCGTCCTCCGCCATGACTGGGAAACACAAAAACCTAGAGAAAGAGGAAGAGATCTGTGGCCTGGAGCGGGGGAGGGTGATGGAAATACAGAAGCGATGTACTAGTCGGGTGGGTTGGAGACTTGCTGGCTGGGTTTTGTTTTGTTCGGTACGAATTCTGGAAAGCTCAGCAGCCTCCAGCAGGTGAGCATGCGGTGCGCACGCGCGGCTGATGGGTTTCAACCCGTCCGGTTATGGGCTGAGAGCCCGTCACATCCTGGGTTAGCAGCCCAATAATAACTGTGCCCCGGTTTAGTCTACGTTTTTATTTACCGGGCTCGGTTTCGTTGTACACTTGTACTCACAGAGCATGCAAATTGGAAACGTCAACATCTACAGGTCTCCCATTTGCAAACAACGAATTGACAGAATTGTAGGTTGCTACTAAAATTTTGCTTCTGTAACTGCTAAGCATTCAATCAGAGAAAAAGGAGATCTACAATATCCTTAATACAGTTTAGGAAAAACAGAGTTAATGTTCAATGGTTGGTTATACAAGTGCTAAGCCTTGAACCAGAAAAGCAACAACAGACAAGTTACTCAGCAGCAGAAAACAAATATGGAAAACATAACTAAAGTGGCTGCCTCATGCATTTTTCAACTTAAACATATATTGCTATATATCATACTAGATCTGAAAATAATGATAAAAAGTTCTGCTCAAGACGTTCATAACCAGAATCCAGCCGGTATAATGTGATGCACGCGCACAATGACTTAACAGACTGAAAACAAAGCACAAATGCCTACAACAGGAACCCTAAGACTGACGCTACATATATGCTATCCTTTCCTTCACATGTGGCAAATGGACTCGGCATAGTCACAAAAGAATCCTCTCACAACTAAGAATAAAATTATCTCGTGCATTAAGTCATGGCTTACTTTATCATTCTCTGGGTCCATGATGCAGCCTCAATAACTTCACCATCCGAGTCAAGGCACTCCCTCAAGAACTCAATGTGGAAGAGGTTGCTCTGGAACAGATCCTTTGAGTTCGGGCCAAGTGTATCCGCAAGATCACCAAGGACATAAACTGCAGCCTTTGTCACACACTCATCCCTGATGCACACAGATAAGCAGATAAGCATATAACTCTAAGCAAGAGTAGGAAATTAACTATAGAAGAAAAAAATACAACGTCGTAAATGAAGGGCACCTGCTCCTGTCTCTGAAGACAGCAACTGCAGTAGATGGGTTCCATAAGGAATCATCAGCTGAGCTTTTGGTCCCTGTATTCCTTGAAGGATACCAGAGTATGCCTCAAAAATGCCCCGTCTAAGCTGATCACCATAATCAACCATATCATCATCACTCTAATCAAGAGTACATAGGAGTCCTGCAGCTCCGTGAAGCATTGGCATGGCATATGGCAGATATTTCTCAAAATTCTCGCCAATAGCAAGAGCTGGTCTCCAAAGCATGAGAAAATTGGAGGCTTCACAGAACAATTGAGCATAGAGCTTGAGAGTTCATTGAGAAGAATGGTCATTATTGTTGATCACAGAAGGGCAAAACTTTATCTTCCAAGGCATGACAAATATCACCTACGACCCCAACAAAGATGGAACACACTTGGTACTCTTCATAATTCCGCAAACCAGCTTTCGGGTATGTGAACAAGCTGTTAGAATTATATGGGCTTGACCCATTAATATTCACAATAATTCCTACAAAATCTCAAAGACCCATTCATAAGTGGTGGGAGTGTAAAAGTTTAGTCCCACATTGCTAATGGAGGTGGAGAGAGTCCAACTTATAAGGTTGGTTGCTCTAGCATCTATTGCAAGTGTGTGGATGGGAGGAAGGAAGAACACACGCGCGCGTTCGCTCGCCTCCCCTCGCCGGGCCGGGCGTGGCGTGGCGTGGCGTGGCGTGGGTGATGGGCGCGCATCACCTGCGTGAATGGTCCGCCGAAATTTAGTCCCTTGCCTTGCGTCTTTTACACTTTTTTTTTACTGCGTATTCCATATATTTAATTATGGAAACCGACGTATTAATATGGTAACCGACTCGGTTGCGGGACGCCCAACCCTAGCGGTTTCTCCCTATAAATACGTACGGGTACCGCCGCAAATCATATCACGCAATCACATAGGGTTTTGGCTCTCGCTACTGTTGCGCCGCCAAGTCTTCTCCATCTCGATTGTCGGCGTGCACCGGCGAACGGGAGAGCAGGTCTTCGAAACCGTCGTCCTCTACGATCCTGCACCGGGAGAGGGCGAATAAGGTTTTTGGGAAGCGCT
Organism: Eleusine coracana subsp. coracana; assembly: GCA_032690845.1. Taxonomy (NCBI): domain Eukaryota; kingdom Viridiplantae; phylum Streptophyta; class Magnoliopsida; order Poales; family Poaceae; genus Eleusine; species Eleusine coracana. Next base: position 54,250,814 of record CM064430.1, on the reverse strand, counting down.
CTGCGCGACTGTTCGATCGCTTCCTTGTCTTCATCAAGTTCGTTACCACGGCTCGTCTTCCTCGTCGTCAAGTCGGTCTCAGCCGTCGTCGCCAACAACATGACGGTGTTGCACGTCGTCGCCGCCTTCTCTACCCAGTTCAGAAGGAAACGTACGTACTCTCATCCCAAACTATGTCTTCCATACTAGCTTTCGTAGTCTGCTTGTCTATGATGAATATTGCTAGTATGGTAGATGTTGTGCTTTTGTCTGGCTTTATAGACCTATCTAGATCTTGCGTAGACTTGTCTAGTTCATTATGTAATCTGTTAATCATACTTATGATTTATATTTAGATTAATATAAAACTAAAAGTGCTAATTTATTCAACAATCCAAAAACTTTATTGTAGGCACTTTAGTTTTATGGCTGGATTTGTCAATGCACTGAGGCCAGAGAAATTCACTGGCGTGCACTTCAAAAGATGGCAAGTGAAAGTCACTCCGTGACTTACTGTCATGAATGTGTTTTGGTTGTGTACTGGCAAACCTGAAGGCGATCTCACTGCAGATCAGAAAAAGGCCTATAGTGAAGCCAACACAATATTCTTGGGCGTTGTTATTAGAGTTTTGGTAGATCGTCTTCAGGACGTCTACATCCATCATACAGTCGCTAAGGATATGTGGGACGCTCTGATCGCTGACTATGGTGGTTCAGATGCTGGCGCTGAACTATATGTCATTGAGCAGTACTATGATTTTAAGATGGTAGATGACAAATCTGTCGTCGCGCAGGCTCATGAGATACAGTGCATAGTGAAGGAACTCGAATTGCTAAAAATCGTCGTATCTGAGAAGTTTGTGACTGGGGGCATTATTGCTAAATTGCCTCCAACTTGGAGGATTTTTGCCACTACTCTTAAACACAAGAGGACGAACATATCTGTCTCAGATTTGATCGCGTCTCTTAATGTTGAGGAGAAAGCTCGTGAGAAGGATGGACGTTCTAAAGTTAACGAGGGAAACACTATAGTCAATATGGTGCATCAACCACAACAGTCTCATGGCAGTGGTGGTAAGGGCAAGGACAAGAATAATAAGCCTAAGCATACCACTACCTTCAAGAAGAAGAACAAGGAGAAGGGAGCATGCTTTGTTTGCGGTTCTAATGAGCATTGGACAAAGAAGTGTCCAGAACGCAAAGGAAGGAAGCCTCCACAGCAGAAGTTTACGAACATGGTGACCAATGCTGGAGAAAATAGTGGGTATGGTAATTTACCATATGTTTTTTCTGTATTTCAATCTACTTATTGGTGGTTTGATACCGGTGCTAATGTTCATGTTTGTGTTGATGCCTCTTTGTTTACTTCTTACCAGGTCGTCCGGGATTCCTCCGTCCTAATGGGAAATGGATCACATGCTTCTGTTCATGGTGTTGGCACGGTCGAGCTGACGTTCACTTCGGGGAAGATTGTCCAATTGAAGAACGTACAACATGTTCATTCTATCAAGAAGAATCTCGTTAGTGTCTCCCTTTTATGTAGGGATGATTTTAAGGTAGTGCTAGAGTCGAATAAAGTTGTCGTGTCTAAAAGTGGATAATTTATTGGTAAAGGCTATGAGTGCAAAGGCTTGTTCCGCTTTTCCCTTTCAGATTATTGTAATAAGTCTGTGAACTATATTTGTGATGGTGTTAATGAGAGTGATGCTAGTGTTTGGCATTCACGTTTATGTCATCTAAATTTTGGTTCTACGTCTCGACTTTTCAGCTTGAATTTAATTTCGAATTTTTCCATTGTCAAAGGTTCTAAGTGCTCAAGTTGTGTGCAATCTAAACAACCTCGAAAGCCTCACAAGGCTGCAGAGGAGAGACACTTAGCACCACTAGAACTTATATATTCAGATCTTTGTGAAATGAATGGTATATTGACTGAGGGTGGAAAAAGATATTTCATGACTTTGATTGATGATACGACTAGATTTTGCTATGTTTATTTGTTAAAAACTAAAGATGAGACTCTAAACTACTTTAAAATTTATAAGGCTGAAGTTGAAACTCAACTAGAGAAAAAGATCAAAAGTATTAGGTTCGATCGTAGTGGCGAGTATTTCTCAAATGAGTTTGACTTATTCTGTGCAGAACATGGTTTGATACATGAGAGGACGCCTCCCTATTCGCCCCAATCAAACGAGGTTCCCGAAAGAAAGAATCGCACCTTAACTGACTTGGTTAATTCCATGTTAGACACGACTGTATTATCTAAGGCATGGTGGGGGGAGGCTTTATTGATATCATGTCATGTCCTAAATAGAGTTCCCATGAAGAATAAGAAGAAGACTCTATATGAAGAATGGATTTGTAGAAAGCCATCGCTCTCTTACTTACGTACATGGGGTTGTTTGGCCAAAGTTAACGTGTCAATTAACAAGAAGCGTAAGTTGGGACCTAAAACTGTGGATTGTATCTTTCTTGGATATGCTCATTATAGCATTGCCTATAGATTTTTAGTGTTTAAATCAGAGGTGCCTGATGTTTATGTTAATTCATTAATGGAGTCTCGTGATGTTACTTTCTTTGAGAACATATTTCCTATGAAAGATTTACATAGCATGTCTAGATTATCTTCTGATGTGATTGCTGAAACTACTCCTGAACTTAGTGTATTTTCTGATCATGCTGAACAAATACTTAAACCAAACCATGAGAAGATTGATAGTGAAGCTCCTAGGAGGAGCAAGAGACAAAAGACTGTAAAGTCTTTTGGTGATAATTTCACTGTTTATCTTGTGGATGACACTTCTAGAACCATTTTAGAGGCATATGCATCTCCTGATGCAGATGATTGGAAAGAAGCTGTTCATAGTGAGATGGACTTTGTTCTTTCTAATGGAACTTGGGAAGTTGTCGACAGGCCATATGGTTGCAAATCTGTGGGTTGTAAATGGGTGTTCAAGAAAAAGCTTAAGCCTGATGGTACTATTGACAAGTATAAGGCTCGACTTGTGGGTAAGCGTTATACTCAGAAAGAAGGCGAAGACTTCTTTGACACTTATTCACCTATTGCTAGATTGACCACTATTCGTGTATTACTTGCTCTGGCTGCCTCACATAGTCTTATAGTTCATCAGATGGACGTTAAGACAGCTTTCCTTAATGGAGAGTTGGATGAGGAAATCTATATGGATCAGCCAGATGGATTTGTAATAAAGGGTCAAGAAAACAAGGTGTGTAAGTTGTTGAAGTCTTTGTATGGTTTGAAACAAGCTCCTAAGCAGTGGCATGAGAAATTTGATTCAACACTTTTATCAGTAGGCTTTTCAGTCAATGAGGCTGATAAATGTGTGTACTACCGCCATGGTGGGGGTCAGGGAGTTATACTATGCTTGTATGTTGATGACATACTCATCTTTGGAACAAATCTTGATGTGATCAATGAGGTCAAGACTTTTCTATGCCAAAGTTTTGATATGAAGAATCTGGGTGAGGCTGATGTTATCTTGAACATCAAACTAATCAAAGGAGAGAATGGGATTACTCTTACGCAATCTCATTATATTGAGAAGCTCTTGAACCGTTTTGGTTACAAGGATAGCAAGTCTTCTCCAACACCTTATGATCCCAGCTTGATTCTTCGAAAAAATAAGAGAATTGGTAGAGACCAATTAAGATATTCTCAGATAATTGGATCACTTATATACTTAGCTAGTGCTACTAGGCCTGACATCTCGTTTGTTGTGAGCAAATTAAGCCGATTTACTTCTTGTCTGGGAGATGATCATCGGCGTGCGCTTGAGCGGGTAATACACTATTTAGTTGGTACTATAGATTATGGAATTCATTATTCTGGATATCCACCAGTACTAGAGGGCTATAGTGATTCCAATTGGATATTTGATGCTGATGAGTTGTATGCCACGAGTGGATATGCATTTACTCTTGGTGGTGCTGCTGTTTCATGGAGATCATGCAAACAGACCATCTTAACGAGGTCTACCATGAAAGCAGAGCTTACCGCACTAGATACAGCTACAGTTGAGGTCGATTGGCTACGTGAGCTTTTGATGGACTTACCTATTGTCGAGAAATCTGTGCCGGCAATCCTAATGAATTGTGACAATCAAACTATGATAGTCAAAGTGAACAATTCTAAGGATAATATGAAGTCATCAAGACATATTAAGAGACGTCTGAAGTCTGTCAGGAAAATGAGAAACTCCAGAGTCATATCAGTAGAATATATTTCAACTGGTGAGAACCTGGCAGATCAATTCACAAAGGGGGCTATCATGTAATGTGATAGACAGTGCATCTAAGGAGATGGGTATGAGACCCATATGTGCTATTCCATAGTGGTAACCCAACCTATATGATCGGAGATCCCGTGAAGTAGGACCTGGGAAGAACAAGCTATTGGTTAGCATCAGAGTAACCTTTTATGACCCACTCAAGAAGCGATGCATTACTCTCGATATCTGTATGGCAGGACGGTTGTTGCCTTAATATATTCAGTTGGCTTTAAATAGCGAAGATGTTATCCTACAGAACATTCTTGAATGGATACACCTATATAAGTCCGATTGTTGTAAGGTCGCAATCTGTGAGATTTGGGTGATCTCTAATAAGCTCATGAAAGACCAAGGAAGTATGACCTATATGCTCCAATGCGGAGAAGCCTACTAGAGGTTTAGTATCAGTTATGATAGTAAGTGAAACTTATTTACACAAAACTTGCAATTCAACGCGTGGTCCATTGTTCAAGTTGTGAATGAGTGTAGCTTATTGTTCTAGATGAAAGTTCAACTTAACAGTCTCCACTGAAAACACTGGTATATTAAACAACAGTGGGGTGAGGCAAAGTGTAGTTGGGATTTTGAGATCTAGTGGGGGATTGTTAGAATTATATGGGCTTGGCCCATTAATATTCACAATAATTCCTAGAAAATCTCAAAGGCCTATTCATGAGTGGTGGGAGTACAAAGGTTTAGTCCCACATTGCTAGTGGAGGTGGAGAGAGTCCAACTTATAAGGTTGGTTGCTCTAGCATCTCTTGCAAGTGTGTGAATGGGAGGAAGGAAGAACACACGCGCGCGCTCGCTCGCCTCGCCTCGCCTCACCGGGCCGGGTCGGGCGGGGCGGGGCGGGGCGTGGACGTGGGCGTGGGCGATGGGCGCGCATCACCTGCGTGAATGGTTCGCCGAAATTCGGTCCCTTGCCTTGCGGGAGCGCGGCTTCCTTTTGCACTTTCTTTTTACTGCGTATTCCATATATTTAATTATGGAAACCGACGTATTAATATGGTAACCGACTCAGTTGCGGGACGTCCAACCCTAGCGGTTCCTCCCTATAAATACGTACGGGTACCACCGCAAATTATATCACGCAATCACCTAGGGTTTTGGCTCTCGCTACTGTTGCGTCGCCAAGTCTTCTCCATCCCGATTGTCGGCGTGCACCGGCGAACGGGAGAGTAGGTCTCCAAAACCGTCGTCCTCTGCGATCCTGCACCGGGAGAGGGCGAATAAGGTTTTTGTGAAGCGCTCTGCGCGACTGCTCGATCGCTTCCTCGTCTTCATCAAGTTCGTTGCCACGGCTCGCCTTCCTCGTCGTCAAGTCGGTCTCAGCCGCCGTCGCCAACAACGTGGCGGTGCTGCACGTCATCGCCGCCTTCTCTACCCAGTTCAGAAGGAAACGTACGTACTCTCATCCCAAACTATGTCTTCCATACTAGCTTTCGTAGTCTGCTTGTTTATGATGGATGTTGCTAGTATGATAGATGTTGTGCTTTTGTCTGGCTTTATAGACCTGTCTAGATCTTGCGTAGACTTGTCTAGTTCATTATACAATCTGTTAATCATACTTATGATTTATGTCTGGATTAATATAAAACTAAAAGTGCTAATTTATTCAACACAAGCTAGGCATGTATTTCAAAAATTATGGATCACATCATGCACCGAAGATCCTAGTGTTAACAACAATGACTCCTTGATCTTCAATTTGATAGATGGATCCACACTGACCCATTGCTGAAGCAACAGTTCCTTTTTTTGCAGAATCTTTGGCATCCAATGAACTCTTAAGGATAATACCAGCAAGCCTTCTTGATTCAGGAGGTTTCTCATTATTCGAAAGCTCTACTGCCAAGCAGAGGAGAAAGGAAGATTCTGCTCCTGGAATTGTCTGAGATTGCCTTCTGCTGCTGTGCGAAGGTTATAGCATCTGGAGATTGAAAACCTAGCAGAATCTGGGAGATATCCATGGCTGTATCAAATTACCTATCCTGCATCAAAGGAACAGATTCTAGCGGCCAACTGAGTTACACACAATTTACCAAAAAAAAAAATCAACAACACTCAAAGCTCTTAATGGTCAGTTGGACCTAGCTTAAAGTATTTGCATACTTCATGTTTTTTCTACTTCACATACAAGCTGTTCTACTTTTATGAGTTAAGATACATGAAATATACAGTCAACCAGTATCATGCAATTCATGATTTAAAGAAAATGGAGGCATGATTATCACCTATCAGGAAGAGAAACAGCAGCAGACAAGCAGAAAGGCACATGAACCAAATAAAATGGGGATGTATATATGAGCTTAGAACCAGCTAAGCACCTATGTAACCATAGCTAGTACCTAAAGATTAAACAAGCAGCACCTAATATTAAGACTGGTGGTCAGAGCACAATTCATTATCATCGAGCAAACTGTTGATCATAAGCCACTGGTAGGCACCATGGTTAATAGGCAACATAAATAGTCAAACAACCGTTAACTCAAAGAGAATAGCTAAGAAGTGCTACTACAGAATCTGCAGTGAACAATCATACCTTCGATCAAAAAGGATGAAAGGAGTAGTTTTATATCTCTCAAAGTCAATGCATTGACTCCAATCCTACTGCACATAACAAAGAGACAATATAAATTATCTAGTACTGAAAGCTCTAGATTATAGACAGCAATAACAACTGGAAAATGGAAATTGAACCAACGATAAGCTTGTTGAACTGAGATTGCACAATATGCCTTGATTTAAATTCAAAAGGAATCCCAACAGTATTGCCACTCCAGATCATAAACTCTTACTAACAGACCGAAAAATATTTTACTTAAAACAACCATGATGCCTAAAACCTTGGTGCAAACTAAAGAGATCACAACAGAATAATGATAGTCAAGGTTATGTATATATATTTAGCATTACATGAGATAAACAGATATACTTGGTCAGCTTTTTTCAACAATGTTGAAGAATACTCAGCGGGCCGTATAATTACCATGATCGAGGATGAAGTAGGCGTCTGGTGTGCGGCAGGAGCCAAGCACCTTGCCGCTGTGATTGTGTCAAATAACAGTGAGTAGTCAGCTATATAACTAAAGCTAGCCCAGCCCTTGCTCCTGAGGTAGCTCCAAAGTTGTAATGTGCATCTTACATGTAAAACTCTATTATTTTTATAATTAAATGCCAGGATTTCCATGAACTTTCATGAAAAAAAAACAATGCTAAAGAATGTCTACAAGAGAAAGAACAAATAAGGATCAATGACATTTTTGTTGTTATCATCCTTTATAAGATTGACTAATAATGGGCGAAAACAGATACATGCTGACAATATACTAGAATGACATGCTAAATAAGAGAGCGGTGGACTTCTTGCTCCTCGCTTAGTCTCTCTAGTTCCTTCTCTAAAGTACCAGGGAGGCGATTCTCTCGGCGACGCCGGTTTTACCGGCTTTCTCTTGCCTTCATCGACGTCCTCGTCGATGAAGGTGCGGGAGAGCAGCAGAATCGGCGCCGACTGTACATATTCCTCTATGCTAAGCTAGATATAGATAGTAGGATAGTTTTACCCAATCCCCATAGCTACTATTGGGGGCTTTTGCTCTTCCCCACTATTCATATTGATTGAGCTGCTTGGGCTCCGTCTGATTTGATTCTTGGGGTGAAAGACAGTCACCGGTGTCGATGGCATGGCGGTTGCGCGGGTCCTCTTCTTCGGGTTGTTGCTACAACATGAGAAATTGGTGTCTGCTGTAGCGGTAGTGTATCTGCGTCAGCAAGCTTCCTCGACGTATTTACTGCTCGTTGGCGATGAAGCGTGGGGACTCCTTCCTCTGCGACAATCTTTGGCAGGCGATAGCGAAGATGCGGCTCTTGTCTCATCTTTGATGACTTCCCCTGACGACGAGAGGATTTAGATTCCAGATGGCGTCGTCCAGACGGAGGTGGCAATGTCTGCTAAGGAATAAGGTCTTCCGAGTTCTACTCCGTCTCGGTGGTGTGCTCCTCCTTTGTTATTGTCGATGAGCTCATGGAGTCAGGTACGGTGTGTCCGACCCATTTTTGGAGGAGGACGAGAAGCTCTCTTCGGGAGTTTCTCCTTTTTTTTTTCAGTTACCCTCTCACGTGTGGTGCCACAATGAGAGGGCGACGTCCCCGTAGCGCACCAGATTTGAAGGATTCTGGTGATTTTTCAAAGGACGCATTCTTCAAGGTTATTTGTAGTTGTAGATCTGAGAGTGTTTGTGGAGATGTGAGTGTGTTGCGCATACCTTATTATGTGCACGAATAGATTTTACAACTATACTATTTAGTTTGAGAGGGTTAAAAAAAGAATGACATGCTAAATTAGTATTTCCTATTGTCAATCATAGTATGATGATAAACCAAAAATCACCGCCTTAGACTGGTCACATAAACCAAGGGAGGGAAGGAGGGCTCACCCTAAGCCGAGGAGATGGCGGGTCGACGAGCCGATTCTTTGAGCGTGTCGGGGGGCGGCGGCCCGACAAGTGGTAAGGAGGTGGCGCGCGTGCGCCTCGAGCGAGACTGCAAAGAGACCGGGCCAGTACTATGGGCTCCTAAAGCGGGCCTTTATGGTCTTCAAAAAGCCCACAAAACCGGCCTGATAACTGTTCCCGTGTGGGCTCCCAGCCCCGGGAAAAGGCCGTGCGGGATCCCCGGCTTCCAAACGGGCCGTGAACATGAATTGGACGTAGTGTGAGCCACAGTTCAGTTCAGTGTACAGTGTTTCATTGCGAAAAAATATAAATTTCTAGTCGTCGGCATCAGATTCAGCAATCCTCCAGATTCCCGTGCCCTTGCCTCCTCTCCGGCACTGAACACTTGCAGCAACCGGAGAACCAAAAGCTTTGTCCCATGCCAGTGGAAAGCTGAGCCACGGACAACAGAGACAAGGGAGACAGCCAAAGCCCAAAGGCACAAAACCGCGGCCACGGTGCACGCTCTTCCTTCAGCTCGGCGGACACAGAAAAAAGGAGCTGCCGCTGCGTACGCATAGGCTTTGGAGCCTCGAGGCCTTTCTCTCCGTGGAAAGTTGTGCCCCCTGTTTCCCGGGCCATTTCACCTGCTCCCATTTACTTACTTAGCCTGCCTTAATCACGCCGTCATCATTATCTGCCACTAACCTCCGATTCCCTCTAACTACCCTCCCTACCTAAAAGCCACTCACAGCGGAAAAAAACATGAAATGGTAACGAAGGCCTCGGTTTCTCAAAGTTCAGTCTTCCATCGTCTGGTAAATATTGACATTACAATGGCATCTATATAAGTTTGTGTCTGGCAGTCTTGGTGCACTGACATTTCATCACCCATAAAATGTGAACGAAAGAGGTGGATTATTTCCTTCTGAAACTCATGATGTTGCTGACCTTGCTGTTCTTGCAAAGATACTACGCTGAGAAAGCACTTTGAATTTTCGATTCCTGTGGCAAATGATTGTGTGCCACTGCCACTGTTCCAGTCCAGCAAATCCTACTCCTGCCTTACTAGGGCAGGAAAAAGACCTTTTTTTCATCTTTGACTGTCGCGTTGCCTGCTCTGCTGTTACATTAGCCATGAGCACACCGGCAGCAGAAGATTCAGAAACAGACCGTCTATTGTCGTAGTACCGTTCACTCTCTCACTCTACTCTGTCCCCATGCACGAGAATGAGATGACCAGCCAGAGGCTTCTGCTCCTGATGGCTCTCCTCCTTCTCACGCTGCTCGCCGCGGCGGTCATCGTAGAAGCCGGCGACGCCGTCACCGGCAGCAAAGACGGTGGTGCCAACGTCACTGACGCGGAGCCGCCCGGTGGCGCGAGCGCGACGCTCGACGTCCGGGCGAGGAAGTGGTGGCGGTTCCCGCCGACGGAGGGCCAGCTGGTCACCGCCAGCGAGCGGAGGGTGCCCAACTCGTCGGACCCTCTCCACAACCGCTGATGTAGGAGTACTTGCCAATTGCCTTTCGCGAATCGTGCATGCCTTTGTTCGTGCTGTTTTCTTCTGTTGCTTCTGAACTACTGATGCCTTTGGGCTGCACAATGCGGGCGTAGTGTTTCAGGCTTATCAGAGAATTGAATTGCGTATACGAGTACATGTAGCTGATTTTGATTTTAGCTGGTTTGACATTTTCGAGTGCGGCCTTGTAATCAGAAATTCATCGGCGTTCTGCACGATGTGTATATATAGATTTCCTTCAATTCTTTGAAGCGGAATTATACTATGACAATGTATCCAGCGCAGGAATCTGCAGTAGAGGATTTGTTTTATTTATTTATCTAATATTATTTATTTTGTATTCTTGTTATGTCATCACTGCGTAAAAGAAACGAAAAACAATGGTATCGAGTCCGTGGACCCACTCGCCAGCCTCTCTCACTCAGCCAAACCCGGGATGCCGTTGCGTCAAAACGTCGAACACGTTGCACGAGCCACCGCCACCTGCCCTGTAACTCACACCCGCCGCCCGCCCGCCCGCCGTCGCGCAATGCTCGCCGCCACCGGCGTATCCCTCGCCGTCGCCGACGCCGTCTGGGCGGAGATCAAGTCCGCGGGCTGCGCCTCCGACGAACACCTATCCATGTGAGTGAAACCAAACTCGTCCCCCGCCACGGCGCCTTCCCGCATGGCTCGGTGCTGCACCCACCCCGAGTCTCTGACGCGCTCTCTCGCCACGCAGCCTCGAGACGCTGTTCGGCAAGAACATGCTGCGCGCCTGCAAGATCGTCGACGAGCGCGGCGCACGCCGCGTCACTGGCGCGCCCAGCGGCCGCTCGCTCTTCCTGGTCTGCTGCTCTCCGTTTCTAGTTCCCCACACACGGCGGAACTGCCGGACATTAACCTGAACGTGGCGTGTCTCTGGGCTGCAGGTGATGGGGGAGTCGAGGAGGAAGGAGGAGTACCTCTGCTTCCCAGAGCATCTCTGCACGTGCTACTCCTTTTTCTACGACATCGTTGGGCGCGGCGAGCAGCTCTGCGTAAGTGCCCTTGTTGTTACTGCATCGTGTTACATTTTCCAGCCGTGCGCAGTGAAATTCATCGATGACAGAGAAGCTTGTCTCCGGAAAACGCTTTGTTCAGAACGTTGTAGTTGGATTCGTTAGTTGTTTAGATTGTGGTTATTGAAATCTAATTTAATCTTTTTTATAGTGCAAGCACCAGCTAGCAGCGCGTCTTGCAGAGGCTGTTGGAGAACCCAGGACATGGAGGTGACTGATGAGGAGCTTGCGCTTATGCTTGCAAAGCTCTGATCTGACAGTTTGAAACTTTGAGTACCACAGTGATGCACAGAACCTTGACAAGTTGCTTTCTTCTCACACTGATGTATTCTGCAAAAAAAAAAAGGCTAAAATCAGTCGTGATTTAGTGTTGGCTTTAAGGATCATTTGCCAGCAGCGACATGAGTTTATGCGAACAAATTAGAGCTAGGAAATTGTTGTGCCAGCAACCAGGTTAGAATCTTCAGCATTACAGTATTGTTAACCTATATGTTGTACACTCACATCAAAGTATCAAACGATTAACTTTCAAGATATGCATAATCCTGTGAAATGGTTAATGAAGTGAGAGTTTGTTAATTCATCATATGAGTTAGCTTTATGTGATTTTTTTTTATTATCTTTTGACAAAATATAGTTCTTTGTCTAGTCTCTATGATGCCCTGTTGTAGCAATGCTCGACTTACAGGGGAAAAGATATGATAAATGATGACATCTGATTACAGAATTTAAGATTTTTAAGCTTGAAGATGTTGTCGTATATGCCTCTTCATGGTAGATATATTCCACAACAAAGCATTAGGATAACAGCTAAAGCAGGAAATTTGGATGTTGATAGATTCTTGAGTCCTTCGTTCAGAGACCAAGCATTGGTTCACTAAACACTTCAGTTATAACAAACAACAGTACTGGCACTGATGATGTTGATAAACTGTTTCCAGATGCTTGTGAGTGATGAATACTGAATCCTGAGTACTATAGCTCTGGGATTTACTTATTTATTTTGTCTTATTTTTTTGAAATTCTGGTTGTAACTAATATCTTCCAGTACAGTGTTAAGTCATATCGCATTAAAGGACCCTGAGGGATGAGGATACTATGCTGAGGAAATTAGCTTATGTTATCCACATTTTAGCTGAAAGTTTCTGTATGAGGCTGCGTGCAATATAATCTTCTTGCAAGGTCAGCAGTAGGTTTGCTATTTACTGATCTGTGTTGCAGTGCTTGTATCTGCAACAAATAAACAAAGGAATCGATGATGCAACTTGGTAAATAGTTCTCATGGTATCTCACTCCAAATATCATGCGTCCTTTGGCATGTTCTTTCCCACAGAAAAGGAATGGATTCGTTCACTAGATGATTCTAATGTGATGGACTACTTCCAACAGAGGTATGGGTTCTTGTTCTTTCCATGTATACTTTCACTGATATGTCAATGCATCATCACTCTTTCTCTGATTCTTTCACATTACTTTGCTTTGATTCATTCATGTGCTAAGAATCTATGGATATGCTTTTAAAAAAGAATCAATATGATGCTTGCACTTCTATTAAACAATTTACATCACTTCACTTGATTATATTTTGATATATTTATAAGCAGCAGCTCCTTCATTAGATATTTTCATGACTAGGGCAATAGATTGACCGTATGTCAAGTCAACTAGCGTAGGTAGATTTAAAAGTCTTGAATGATAATGGTTGCAAATATTTCAACTTTCAGGCATTTGAATGCCCATTTTAGGTAAAGAAGAGCAATGTCAATATGCCTTGCATCTGATTTATCTTCTAAAACAATATTAGACGCTGAATGAAACATATAATGTAAACTAGAGTCATCACCGTAAGATGGAGTGAGCACAAAGAACACCTTAGCTTCCTTTTCTCAAAGAATCCAAAAGAGTCTTTGTATCTGTGAAATGTAGACCATCTTAAATTATCATGAGAGAATTTGATTACCTCCTCGTAAATCGCCCCCTTTTTTGTGCTATGACGTCCATCTTTTTTCCTGTTGATTCGTGATAGGTGCTTGTGCTCTAGAAACTCTCAGTATAAGCCAATCCTTCTGTGTTTTTTCCATTCTTTATTGTGGTTTCTTGAAAGAAACATGTATGTTACTATGCTGGTCCAAGAGAGTCACTAATTGTACATTTGTGCATACTCAAATATATATAGCATATCCACTGATTTTACAAAGTTTCAGTATGTAAAATCTAATTGCATGAACTTAATTAATCAGTCAGATTTTAACCCCCTTTCTTTGTGAACAAGAACATCTCCTCATTCATTAATATTGAGGAGTACAATCTTCCAGCAGACAGCATAGCAGGAACGAGGGATCCTAGGAGCCTCAACAATTATTCATCCTAAGGCGTATGGCCTCCTTAGCACATAAGTGAGCCACTAGGTTTGCCGTGCGAGTTTCCTGAACTAGACTGAAGGAGGAGCATACACTAAGTTCTTGGATTTCTGCTAAAATGCTCGTAATCTCTGATCTATGAGTCCACTGGCGAAGCTTCCTTATGGCCATTAGGGCCATGGCCCCCTCTGCCAAGCTAAAAATTCAGTTGACTAAACAGTAAACACCTGCTATTTAGTGAAAATTTAGACGCAATTCGCATAACTCCCCCCCCCCCCCCCCCCCCCCCTGTCCATCTTGCCAAGCTTCGCCACTGGATGAGTCCATCTCGAGTGCCACAGATCGACATGCATCTTGGAGTCGGTCTCCAAAATGACATTCCCCCAGTTATATATATATAAAAAACAATGACGTTCCCCGGGTTCCATTTAGAGATCAACCGTAGACCGTCCCGGGATGGTTCTATGAGTCCTGTTTCCTTAACCCATTTTTTAGTTTGAGCTGTAAGATTGGCTGGGTCTGCACTGACCTAATCTTATGCTTCTATGAACAGTTGCATGAATAATAGACAGTGGGATTACTTATTTGGGTTTTACTATTGTTGGAGCTAGGGTTCAAGGAACCCATTATTTCTCCTTATTGGCTCAATTACCTTATATTTGGCCCATGTAGTCTTTTGGTCCAATTGTAAGCCTAAGGGTATTTGTGTACTTGTACCTCCCACCAAGGGTAAAATGGTGATTTGTAACACATCGAGGGTAGAAGAGGGATTCCCCTCTTCTCCCCTTTCTATAAATACAAGACCCTAGAGGTCATGAAGGGGGCTGATTGATTCAGGCCGACTCCTTCTCTTCTTGGCTAGTTGTATCCCCCCTCTAGCTTTGCCATTCCTTTAGGTTGGCATAGCCCATTATATGTATGTTGGGTCTAGTAACCACAACAGCTGGCGCCGACCGTGGGGATCGATAGAAAAAGTCTCGTGAGCAAAAGTTGCATTTTTTGAGCAAAAGTCCGGGGGTCCTTCGGATTAAGTGGTCCATCGGGCTCGTTTATAAATGATCCTTCGGGATGTGCCTTCGGGCACCTTTTTCAAAGGCCCTTTGGGCAATTTTTTTGATGGCCCTTCGGTATCTGCCTTTGGGCACCTTTTTCGATGGTCCTTCGGTACCTGCCTTCGGGCACCTTTTCGGAGGCCCTTCGGGCACTTTTTCTGATGGTCCTTTGGATCCGCCTTCGGGCTCGTTTATAAGTCTTTTTCGAAATTTGCCGTCGGGCACGTTTATAAGTCTTCCTTCGGAATTTACCCTCGGGCACGTTTATAAGTCGTCCTTCGGGATCTGCCTTCGGGCTCAGGTGTCTGGTGGTCCTTCGGGATTAGCCTTCAGGCTCGTTTATAAGTCTTCCTTTGGAATCTGTCTTCGGCATGTTTCCAAGTTGCCCTTCGAGATCTGCCTTTCGGCACCGTTTCCAAGTTTCCCTTCGGAAGCTACCTTCGGGCTGGTTTTTTGTTCATCCTTCGGGATGTGCCTTCGGGCTGATTTCTTGTTCATCCTTCGGGATGTGCCTTCGGGTCGATTTCTTGTTCATCCTTCGGGATGTGTCTTCAGGCGAGCTTCTTGTTCATCCTTCGGGATGTGCCTTCGGGCTCCTTTCTTGTTCTTCCTTCGGGACGTGCCTTCGGGTTCATTTTTTTCATACGTCCGAGAAAAAAAAAACTTCAGAAGGCCATTCGGATTCAGTCCTCGACATCAACCTATCGGGAGCCCTTTGGACTCATCCTTCAGCATTAACCTACCGGGGGCCCTCCGAACACGCCCTTCAACATCGACTGTCTCGGGGTCCTTCAGATTCACCCTTTGGCATCAGCCTTTAGGGGGCCCTCTGGACTCGCCCTTCAGAAGAATCTGTAAAACTCTGCCTCAACGGTGATATCGATCTAAGCCTTCTAAACTTTGCAAGTTTTTTCTTTCTCTTCACGTCAACATTTCGACTTAGCAGCCCAGACTTGCTTCTTTATTGTATAGCATGATCTAGTGTGTTTAATCATGGTAGTTGAGGCTGCTATATTTCACTTACTGACAGAAGCAAAATATAGAAAAGAAACTTGAAGGCACATTTTAAAAACACTAAGGCATAGCCCGAGCATAGAGTTGACACGTGCGGCGAAGCTACTAAAACTATAATGGCATCAGCATGCAAGTGGCGCCTTCGGCTGCATAACAAGTGCGTTGAACTAACCATTTTTCCTGATTAGCACGTTGCCAAAGGCATAGTCATGGATAGCTCAAAACTAGCCGAAGGCTATGTAGCTTCAGCTAGTGACGCTAGCTGCATCACGTTTGGTCAAGTCTCGAAATGGGACAACCGAGTGAGAGAAAGGGATCCCATAGCCTGCATGAGGCAACAGCTTTGCACTTACATACTCTTAGTTGCTGCACACTGCTACGTTTGGTCATGGGGGCTGCGACCCATTTGTTTTTTTACTGATAATCAATGTGTCTGTTTGCATGTTGAAATTGTGTTGGTGTGTTTGTGCTGAAACTTGAGAAGTGTTACCTGTTGTCGCTGAGTTTCAGCACTGCACCAAGACATGCATATCAAAACACACACACACGCTTGAACCCTTCGACATTCACACCCCATTCAACTAACCGGCTGTAGCTTGCCGATGGACACACTAAGTTTAGGAACAGAGTTTGCACGCCTGTGCGCGTAGCAACGTCAACTTCCGTTTTATTTTCTGTGCGCCTTCGGCGTCTGCTACGTTACCATGCTTAAGTAGCACCATGTTTACTTGTGCGCACAAGCACTTGAGCCTGCATATTGTCGAAGGCGTATGTGCGAGAAATACGAGCACTATGGATATACTGAATAGTTTATTTTCCGAAGGCTGGGAATCACATCCCGAAAGCCGTCCTAGCCTACTGGTTGCATGTGTACTGTGGCCTGCGCAAAAGAGATACCTACAGCATTCCGGCCTGGGAAGTGTCTCTAGGAAGCGGGTACTGGAGGTCCATCCAACATTTAGCCCAAAGACTAAAAAGGTGCTTGCATCTTGACCCTTAGGAGCAAGCCACACGTGTGCTACTCTGTCCTTATGTGCTAATAACAAGCTGGTCGAAGGATCAACGATAAGTAGATAGGGTCAAAGAGAGAGAGAGAGAGAGAGGCAATTTTCTATATACGCAAGACATCACTCAGACAAGCACTTCTCGGAGCGCCTTCGAGGCCCAGCACTATTAAGCCCATGACTGACAGTCTGACACCAAGGCGCCCACGAGAATCACTCTAAACTGGTTGGGTTAGACATTTCTATGATTCAACAGAGACATGACTGTGTGCCTCTAACTGCAACGGGAGGCATACTACCAAAAGCTCGCATTTACGGAGTCACCAGATCTCTCTAGAACAACTCACAAATTGCTGAAGGCACGGACGCACAGGAGGTCGCGGGGACGAGAGTATCGCCGAGACCTGCCTCACGTGCTGTGCAATTAGAGTTCACTAGAATAATGATATCCTGCAATGTAGCTAACGTTGCTCTTCGCTTCAACCAGAAATGTGCGGCTTCGACATCGAGCGAAGCAACAAGGCATTTTCTAAGCTGCATCATGCATGCTACGAGCGGACGCTTAGTGTAGCAGAAAAGTAGTCAAGCCCGAAGGCTATGCTCGCAATTTAAGCGGGTCTCGAGGATTGCGAATCATTTTCAAAAACTGAACTAGAACCGAAGGAGACTCGTCCGAAGGAAGTTCCGGAGTGCTAATGGTGTGTCACAACATCTATAGTGGCGAAGGTTCAACACTACTAAGCTAGGAACGAAATCACAATAGGGTGCCAAAACTCGATATATTAAGCTTGTTGCCATTGGTGTGTTTCAGCACCGCGTTGAGCCGAAGGGAGCCTCGGCAACTAAATCCAAGTTTCATGCTCACGTCAAAACAACGTTTAGGGTATGACCAGGGTAACCGGTCATTACTCACTACACATGCCCAGCTTAGTTATTTTTCAAGCCGCTGTCCGAGACTATGCTCGAGTGAGTAGGATCCGCTTCACTGCAGCCATAGATTCTAATTATGCCAACCCTAAGTACTAGTGTCATTTTTTATTTTTCTTTTTTACCTCCTTCCTTTTTTCCAAATGGTGCACTAGGGAGGGATCGTCCTAGGGGTGCCGAATTATTCTTTCGAATTGTCTCAGAGAGTCGATGCATGCGAACTTGCCGCTGTATGTGTTAGCAACGACTTGAAACACCGCCGAGTTTGCGATAGCCGGAGGGACCTTCGGCCGCGCGCGCTAGACCAGATGTGGGTCCGTGTGTCTTTCAGCCCGTATGTGGCATTGCCTCGCGTGTTGTGGAACAAGAAGGTCTTGTGTGCGGCATCAAAGGCATGCTCGGCCGGAGGGCAGGTTGGTGCCATATGGCTCGGTATATGTAAGTGCATAACCAGTGTCAATTACATTAAGCAAGGGAGGGACCTTTCGGGAGTAGACTAAGGCACGCCAAATAGTTTTTGTGCATCCGGAGGCCGGCTTACTGACACGGCATACTGTGTATAGATGCATATATTGGTAATAACTGCTAAGTGCTAGTCAGTTACAGTAGTCTAGGCCGAAGGCCCCAAGGTTGTTTTCCGGGGAGCAGGCCTTGTGATCCACCGAATATGCAAAAAAAAAGAAGTTGTAGAGCACGAGGCACAACCGCCCAAGCACTAGTATTGCCTGTACTACTTCAGCTAGGTGGTTACGTAACAACGCCCTGGCCAAAGGACAAATACCGCGTAAGCTCTATGAATTCTTGCTATGTAGAATGCATGCATATACTAGATGTATTTTCAAGTGCAAAGCTAGTGGCTGATAGAGTAAAATGTGTCGGTGAGTTAACCATGTCTAAGTTATTGCGACCAAGGAGTCTTTCGATTCCTTGGCAACATGATGCCCACGCGCCACCGTCCGCTGCACAGCCGCTTCAGCTAGACGATGGCGAGGTGCCTCGGGTCAGGTGCCGAAATAGGTAAATGAAGCTTGTCGTTGTTCACTTTCGGCACCACGTCGTAGCATGCGTCAGTTCTTGAATATGCGCACTTGTTTGAAACAGCTAGTGTCATCTAGCCAGCTAGCTACCTAACAAATCCAAATTATCCCCTTCGGCTGACTCTAATTACACAAGCCCTTAGTCCCACATCGTTCTTCGATAAGTGTTTGTCCGTGTCACTTGATGTGCTAGGGAGGCCTTCGGTTTTTATTTCTCATAGTATAGACTTTGGAAGGTTCAAGATCCCTCAAAGTATCCCATAGCCTAAAAACAAGGTACCCTCGGCGCGCATTGATCCGAAGGCCCATGAGCTAGTCCGAAGGAGTTACAGGCTCTAAGGCCCACGTTTCGCTATGAATGGTTTGCGAGCGCCGCCGAGGCTCACGACTCACCCTCACTCCGAAGGTTATGGTTTGAACTCTTCCGACGACGTCTCCGGAGAGCTTCTGATAAGAGAGGGTTCCTAAAAGTTAAGTCCTATTCCGAAATGTGTTTTAGGAAACAATCGTCTAAATTATTTACTCACCCACTCTTCGTTCGCTGGACTGATGTGTGCGTCCCAAATAATGACACCTTCGGAGAGCACTTGAGACTCTTCGTTTCTTGGGGATGCTGAGTTCGTGCTCGAAACCTCGGATTCGGTAACATATAGCTCGCTGAGTCGCTGCCGAAGCATGTCCTTGGGCCGAAAGTCACGCGGTTACCAAAGCTGGGGTCTTGAATGTGGTCGAAGGATACTTTCGCGGCCGATATTTGTGATGCTTTCAACTCGACAGCACCTTTTGTTGTTCGGCACCTTCGGCGATATGTTCACGCTCTCAACTCGACAGCACCTTTTGTTGTTCGGCACTCTAGGGAGGATGTATTTTAAAAATAATTCTACTGGCAGGCAACCTTTTAACATAATGTACTAATATTTTATATTGAGAATACTCAAAATATGCAAAGGAAATAGATGTTCATACTATATCAATTGTCTTCGGATCTAACTATATCAATGTGTTTGTAGCTTGTGCTCTATTTGCAGCTGCAACCTAACAGGAGGCACTTGAGAATCTCATTCGAGCTTTCCACTCGGAACAGGCACCACGAAATGAACTATTACATCTTTGATGAAATTTTATGCCGTGTATCAATTCTTACATGTATGTAATTGACAACACATGTTATATAGGGATCCGAAGCTAAGGAATGTGGCCAAGGGCCTCAAATTATTCATCTTTTTCTCATTCTTACTTTCATACATATGCATCATAAGCATGTACAATCATTCATAACGCATAAGCATGCATTATGCATACAAATGCATGATAAAGGAATACTGATCATCTTCTTTTCGCTTGAATGCGGGGCAACTACGGCCTGAGGGTCCAAAGGGACGCGTCCTTTACTTTTCATGCAACGGCAACCACGGCCTGAGTCCAGACAACTACGGTCTGATACCGGGCAACTACGGCCTAATGCTCCGGAAGGACATGCCCGGAATGCCGGGCGCGACACTACCTGATGCCGGGCAACTACGGCCTGATGCTCCGGAAGGACATGTCCGGAAAGCCTGGGGCAACACCTCCCGATGCCGAACAACTACGGTTCGAAGCATGCCGCGGCCTAACGAGGCGCTCGGTACATATGGTTTATATGGCATGAATTATTTTGCCTTTATAATTATTAAAGAGCTCAAGGTCACATGATATGATATATGGTACCCAAAGCTATAACTTATATAGAAAGCCAGAGAGCACTAGAGTGAGTACATGTTACCCGAAGACATAAGCTTCTACATGTAGCCCGAAGGCCATGACTTCTCAAAAATTGTGAGTTAGGGCAAGTGCATGAGTTCTTATGGCATTTGTTCTATTTGATGTTGTTGTTCGACAAAATCCCGAAGGATGGCGCTTGAAGCTTGTAGACGACATGGAATGCTAGAAGGATGGCGCTTGAAGCTTGTAGACGACATGGAATGCTAGTGAGGGGTGTAAGCCCTCGGCCTTGATGCAACAATTCGTCCATTCATGCTAGGGTGGGGTGTAAGCCCTCGGCCTTGATGCAATAATTCGTCCATTCATGCTAGGGAGGGGTGTAAGCCATCGACCTTGATGCAGCAATTCGTCCACCCGTGCTAGGGAGGGGTGTAAGCCCATGGCCTTGAGATGCAACAGTAAATCCATCCACACCAGGGAGGGGGCTAACCCCTCGGTCTTGTGGTACAGCTTAAGTGGTTTTTTCACTTCCCCCCAACAACAGTCAAAAGGGTGGAGTAGATATAAATATTTGCCTATTATATTTGACTGTTGTATGGGAGAAAGTGAAATTACTTACCTCTCCTTCGGACTCATAGCAGCTGACAAAAGTATATGCGTGTTTCAGAAACCATTTCTGCCAAAAGTTCAACTTTCAGGTTGGGTTCGAAATAATAAAGACATCGGCCACATCTTCGGCCTAGCTATCATTACCAAGAAAGATTCTCGCCTTTAGCACGACTCCGGGTTCTAAAGTAAGGATGCATTTGGCTTAACTTTAACTCTCGAAGAGAGGCTCTCACCTTCGGCCAGTTTCAAGTCTCAAGGGTTAGGCAGAAGAACCTCATGAATGTTGCTATGTACCTTTTTCTTCATGTAATATTATATTGGAATTTATAATAAGACATGTAATTTGATAGTTCATAGATTGGGTCTCTGAGCCATGAGGAGCTACATGCATTATTTCATCAGTAGCCCCTCGTGTCTCCAAGAGTCTACAGATGAGGAAGGACTGTTGGAGCTAGGGTTCAAGAAACCCATTGTTTCTCCTCATGGGCTCAATTACCTCATATTTGGCCCATGTAGTCTTTTGGTCCAATTGTAAGCCTAAGGGTATTTGTGTACTTTTACCCCCCACTAAGGGTAAAATGGTGATTTGTAACACATCGAGGGTAGAAGAGGGATTCCCCTCTTCTCCCCTTTCTATAAATACAAGACCCTAGAGGTCATGAGAGAGGCTGATTGATTTAGGTCGGCTCCTTCTCTTCTTGGCTAGTTGTATTCCTCCTCTAGCTTTGCCATTCCTTTAGGTTGGTATAGCCCATTGTATGTATGTTGGGTCTAGTAACCACAACAACTATGAACAATATATATGCTTATGGAGATAATAATTTTTGCCTGGCCACTGCATTTGGAATTACAGAGTTTGTATGTCTATGTCATTTCAAATGGAATTATGTGCTTGGATATAACCAGTAGGAGATTATCCCTAGTTCATGTTTGTTCATTAATGAGACAAACAATTTGTACCATATATTTTGAACTCGTTTACCCAGCAAAAATGATGAAAACCACATTTCCCAGAAAATGCTTGATATAACTGTCTAACTTTGGAATACAAATTTACAAGTGCAGGGTCAAGTCAAGAGTTTTCTCTGAATGCTTCTTCATCTCCTGAGAACTTGCTTTGAAGCTCCCTGGCCACACTAAACCTCCTGCTTCTTCAATGGCAAAAGGCTTCCAGCCACTCACTTCGCTTCCATCCAATCTTGCTACAACAACAGTAGCTCTTTCACCATGCTCCTTGAGTATTGTGGAGTGGGAGTTGACCCTCATTGGTTGGAGGATGGTACCAGCTGGAGGAAGGCTCATTATCACTTGACGGAAGTTGCGAGGCTTCCTCGCTGCACACCTCTCCCTCTTGTGTGCATTTTGGTGACCACCAAGGGCCTGTGAGCTGTAGAACTTTCTCCTGCAGTAGTTGCAGGAGAATGTCCTTTGTGGAGCAACCTTAGGTTTGGCGTCGGGAGGCTTACCTTCGTTTCTTGTTGATGCATCAAGGCCCAACTTAAGCCATGGTGTTGAAGTATTATTATCGGACTGTCCAGCTTCAGAAACATGGTCTGATGACTCTTGTTCTTCCACTCCTGGTGCTCCCTCCATCTGTCACTTTGTTGGAAGTGGCAGGAGAGAGGCTGCTCAAGGTTTGTGCTATTGTGGTAGCTCAGCTTTGCTATAAAAAGAAGCCGGGGTCTAAGGGGTGGCAATTATTCAAGGGAAAAGGCAGGTTATCAGTAGCTCGAAGTGGACCAGGATATGCTAGTTTGCAGTAGTGGCAAACATGTTGGTTCTTGTTATTCTGTAAGATACGCCTTTCATGTGTAGCGACTGGCTACAACAAAATCCAGTTTCTTATCCAGCTCATCCATTATCAGGTCCGCACCCGCTTCCGATAGCAACGTTATACATTTCTATCAGGTACAGTTCTGTAGCCTCATAAAGTGCCACGCTTGGTTATTTTTCCTATTTGGTGTGCTTATCATCTGGTGGAGCTAACTGTTCACGTTTGTAATTGCCTTTGTAGAGAGAAGTATTTTAAGTTATAGAGCTTGAAGGGGGGAAACTCCTAGGCTACAAAACTACTTATACGCCTGGGAGCGACAAACGATTCTTCTGCTGCTGCTTTAAAACATTCTTGGGTAGGTGGATTACTGATTTATAATACGTTTTTCCAGGTGACATTTTTTAATTGGCAAAAAACATGCTTACTGAGAAGTCATATGACGTAGCGGTGCTCTATTAGACATTCATCTTTGAACTTATCTTAAGCTTTCTCTCTTTTTGTCTCTTCAGGTTTAGGCACGGACGTTACACTTAATTTAACACCAAAGCCTAAGCGCCTAGCTCAACTTGATAAAGCTACATCACCATTCAGTAGCTTTCAAATGACTTCAATGGTGCAGCTTCCACTTCTCGTTAGCCATGCCATCAGTATCGGACAGTCTCTGAGCTAAACAACATAAAGCTTTCTGCTCAGAAACAGGTGGATGATGCGCTCACAGTTCACATAATTGTGCCTTTTTTTATGCAGCGATACGGTGTCTCCTTTCAACTGTTGGTATATGCGTTCGATTTGGAGCGGGACAACTGGAAGTCCGGAGCTGTATTGCGCGAAGGAATTCTGCTCAGAATCGACACCTGCTGTTTCCTTTCCTGTGGACTGCTGATAGAGAAAATATTGACGCTGATCTGATCGATCGCCCGTAGTGGATTGCTGACTCGTGATCCGGAGGACGTAGCAAGCGAGTGACAAGCTCTCGCCTATCCATCAGCACTATGCAGGTCAGCAGATCATGACAACTCTTACGTGTCGGTGTTGCTTTGCTTGTTGTCACGCGCAGCTTTGTTTCTGTTCACTCGTCTTTTGACCTTTATGCGTAGTTGATTGAGGCATTGTTGATCACCAGTGCGGCCCGCAACTAGCCGGAGATTTCATTCCTTGTGCTCTCATGTAACAGTTCATCTTGGTGACCGGTGACTGATTCCTACTAGCACGGGAATGGCGCACTGCGATGATCCGTGTGGGTGCTCCATAACTTCCGTTCCGATCTGGGGATGTGATGACGGGAAAAGATCTTGAGTGCGTGGGATTTCACCGTTGGCTTTTGAGGCATCCCTGGGTTATCTGCTGAAATTCCTGGACGTCATGCCTTTGCTGTAAACAAGATTTAGACATATGGAATTGGTGGCCGTTTGACAGCCACTAGAAGCAGAAATAATCCTGTACGTAGTGGACAAAGAGGTGAAGACAAGTAGTCGATGTTGCTGAAGCTTGAAGCATGTGCGACCGTGGGCCTATGATGCTGGTGCTCAGATAGGCCCGCCGAAGACGATGATGGCCCGAAATGTGCAGTGTTGAAAACGAGAACTCAAATGGGCCGCACCTGTAATAAGCGGACTGGATGGGCCGTCCGTTTGCCTGTCGCAGGCTATCTCCACCTACCTGGTCTGCAGCTGGTCCACCGGCCGTTGGGCCGGTTTTGCATAACATACACAATGCGGCGCTTGCTCTTCATCTTGCTTACCCATCCAACAAAAGTACAAAACGGAAAACATTTTCGTTGCAAACGAAAATGGGACGCTCTGCTCGCACTCCATATAGTATAGGCAGCGGCAGAGGAGCAAGGAGGTGGAAGAAGATCCCTGGACCTGGAGCTGTGTGCAAACGTAAACTGCATGTCCTGGGTAAGAGTAGCCATCTTTTGTGGAGATGTCCACCGTAACAGAAACCATGCCATTATGAGGCACTTGCCGGCATATCATTGCTGATACAGTTACACCACCTGGCCTAACCCGGCCACCTTCAGCTGATGAGTGGACAAGTAGACACGGGCGCTCAGAGACGCCATCATGATGCATGACCTTCATTCGTTAGGTAAAGACCAGACGATATGGGCAATCGGGCATGGCAGAAGAAAAGAGCAGCTAACGTCCATGCAAGCATGTGGCGTGTCTCGTGTCTGGTACCCTTGTCGCTCCCGCCCAATCTCTTTATTCATCATCCGTCCAAATAAACACGACTACATGCATGCACACTGTCGGTCTGCTCCATCCATGACTGCCTGCTGCTGCTGTGTTGGTGAATTCCACGGCGCCTTTTGATTTTCTTCGTCTGCAAAGGCTAACGAGCCAGAGGGAGTAATGCTACTCCACCACTAGCCACAAATATCTTTTTGTAAACCACAAGCATCTTTTTGTGAAATGTGTTGTCCAGGTTGGATGTCCCTGAATGTTATGTTTACCGTCTAAGAGTGGGCAGACAGTGAGTCCAACCAACAATCAAATCCAGAAAGCAGATCTAGCTCGGATCCGGCCGGCTGGGCTCACCACCACATCCTCGTGCCCGGCCGGTCGCCGCACGGCGGTGCAATGCAGATGCCGCTGGAACGAAAAAAGGCCTTGTCTTGCCGTCGACCAATTCACTAGTAGTCGGCCATCGGCAAGCAGGCAGAACCTTCCAGAGAGTGATCTATCGGAGATGGTTCAATTTTGCCGCGTGCATTTTACTGTGCGTTCTCTGCCGCGTCCCATGCATGAACGAACCGATCCCAGTCAGCATCATCAGCAACCGCATGAGTGCGGGACAGGAAGACCTCTGACGATGGGACAATATTCTTTTGGTCGATCTTGTTGCCACTCTCCTTCTCTGTCAACTTCGGTGGGCTCGCTCGGTCGCGTCGTCTCGCGGTGGTAGATCGGTAGACTTAGCTGTGATTGCCATATAGTCAATGGACAGTGGATGAATGTCGCGAGAATGATGGACACGATACAATGTTCATAAGCTTATTATTGACGTGGGACTACTGTGGGAGTGGTTGAAGCGTCTACGTTAAACTTCTCTTTTGAACGATGGAGGAGTACCCGGCCAACACGACAAGCAGGCTTATACAGCGACTTTTCAGATATGGTTACCAATGATATACATGCGTTTCATGCATGTGCGCAAACGAGTTATTGAGAATCGGATGCCCTACACACTAGTATACTTGTACAACGGTACCCACGCAACTTTCTTGCTGGTCAATTTCGCGGCAACCGCTGCCAATAACCTCTCGTGTCGCGACTCGGACCCTGGACGGCAACTGCCCCTGCTCCTTCCAGATGGACATGTAGCAATAACACGATAGGGCGACACGTGTGTGCAGCTGAGCTGGACTATTGTGAGATATGTAGTCGGGTGAATGGACGCCGTTTTGTACTTTTATCTTTCATGGCCGTACGTGCTTGTGTAAAGGAAAATATATAGTTGTTCACGTTTGTGCTATCTGCCCAATCTAGCACGCCTTGACGTACTTGCCGGTCACTAGTCAACAGCACTTTGAAGGAGACAACCACACGCCACTCTCTGATATTGACAGTGACCGTTGTGCGATATTTTGGCTTTGCATGCTTCTAGTCGGTACAGTACTACTAGTAGTAGCTTTGAAGTACTTGCACTACCGCACATCGGCATTCTCTGATGCTACACCTCGCGAAATTACTGTCAAGACTTCTAATAAATTCACTTTAATTTTCTTGCACCTGCAAATTAAATGTTGAAAGTGCACCGCGTTGCTTTAGTAGTAGCTGTGTTTAAGTAGTTGGCAATGTTCAGGGAATGGACTTGTCTAATAAGAATCAATGAAAAAATTGACAAAAACCTTGAACTTATGCGGAAATTTATATTTATCTGATTCCGTTTGAGCTCCGCCAAATCGCACGAAATCGGGGTACTTATAGTATTGTAAGGCTCTCTAAAGGAACGGAAACTGGATAGAAACTTGTTGTGTGTCATCCATTATCATCGACGGGTCAAGATGCTAAATAACGGTACGCATCCCACGCCACACATGCGCGGCAGAGAAAGGAAGGAATTCGGGTGGAAATAACTCGGTTTATTACATACTAATAACAAAAACAGCTTTATTTCGGTGCGAATGAATCGTCAGCACTAGTACGTAGACAGCAAAACATTTGGTTATTACTGACACCAAATATATATATTCCCGATCCTGTGGAAAGTAAATCACAGATTCCTTACCTTTGTCCGTATAACGTTTTTCTGATTTTGTTCCGTAGATTTTCCACAAGGAAGAAGGAATTGGAACAACTCTCCAAAACAATCCATCAGCAATGCGCAGGAATCGAATCACAACTAGTACTACAAGACGAGGTAATTTCGTTCCTGATGCGCGGATAACATTTTAAAATGTATAGGCACGCTGACAGATGATAACCTACTTGTAGTAACAAAAAAACAAGTAATAACGTCTCCGGCCCGCGTCACCGAAGTCCAAGGGAGCAGGCGCAGGGCTATAGCAACCACCGTGCAAAACACAACACACAAAAAGTCGCGGCCTTTTACAGCTTACTCCGCGCTTTCTTTTCTTTTACAGAGAGCGATGCTTGCTGCCCTCCGGAAATCGATGACCGACGAACGAAGAGGGGGGGAAAAATGACTGCGCCACGGTCGCCTACCCACGTAGTACGGGGACACCCGCGCGCCCCCAGAAATTCGCAGCGCCATGCTTGTGTGGACAAAAGGTCTTAACAAATGGCTTGTCCCCGTCCGTCCGGTTCACGTGAGGACCCAACTCCCACAGCCTTTTTTTTTTTTTTTCCTCTTCGTCTTTCTCCGTGTCGCGCAAAAGGGAAGCTTCCCGGCACGCACGTACACTGCATCCCTCTGCGATTCTTTGGTTGGACGGAGGTGGTGGAGCACTGCACTGCCGTACCGGCTCTTCTTTTCCTAACCCGCCTGCCAATGCCAGCCTCGGCGAGCGTTGGCCCCGGGTGATCACTCGGTGCCATGCTCGGAATCGGAAGCCAGCACGGGCTAGGTTGCTCAACGTTGAACGCGGCAACCGAAGGACGCGCTGGCACGGCCGACCGCCAGTTCGCGGCCACCCCGACCAATCATATGCAGGCGCGCGTGGCTGGACCTGGGCGGTCAGAGAGCCACCCGGGCGCACGAGTCCGCTCGCAACAAGCAGCCATGTTGCCAGAATTAAATTTGGCGGCGAGGCCGGATCTTTGCGCCTCGATCGCCTTATTTTTTCGGCCTCCTCTCCCCCGTGTGCCAAGGCGCGTTAGAGAGTCGAGTGATGAGATAATTGACAGAGAGCACAAGGAATAATTTACCTGCCGCCGGTCGCAACGCCATCCATCCAGGCCGTCGCGCACGTTACAAGTTGCGACGGCCGAGGTCGGTCACTCACTCACGTGGCCGCCAGCCGTAAACCTGTGAGTCAAATCCCGGTCCTCCCATCCCATCCCATGCCGTCCCATCCCATCCCATCTCAACCGCGCGATTCTATTCAATGCACCTGCGTAACCGCCGGCCGGCGTGCCGTAGCCGGCCACGCGCGAGGACGTGACGAAGGGAAGGCCGGGCATGGCCTTTCCCCGATCGGAACATCGAACCGACCCGACCGAGCCCGATGGCCTGCTTGCTTACGTGCGGCTGTCTTGTTGGGCATGGCCTCGTGTCGTGCTCGAAGCGGCTCGACAAAGGCTGCGCCGCTAAAAAGCCGTGGATAAGGCTCGTCGCGCCCTCCTCCCTCCATCCAACCCGTGAATGTGAATGTGAATGTGATGGACGACGACAGCGCATCATCGGCCGGCCGTTCCAGCAGGAGCAGGAGCAGGAGCAGGCAGGCAGCACACAGGGATTTCGCATTCAAATCAGCGACCCGTCCCGTTCCCTCTCTTTTGTGTTTTGTTGTTTTTTCCCTCCAACTGAAAAGGATGTTGCGTTCGATTCAGCGACTTGCCGGTGGTGCTGAAAACTATCCCGAGTTTGGCTCTTCTTCCTCCTCGTCCCCGTTTCTATCGACGCAAACAACCAGCGAGTCAACACACACGATTGGTACGTAGACGAGTACCCACGCTGCGCCGAGCAGCAACACAGCACACACAGACTTCGTGCCAAATGACGGCACACACAGACTTGGCATTCAATTCGACAACTCCGTGACCTGAAAACGATGCTGTCTCTGCCTGCTGCGATTCTCAACAACTGCAGAGTTCAAAACTCTCTCTGCCGAATTTGGGATATGCCTATCTATACCTTGTACTACTGGCACTAGTGCATGCTGCACACGAGATATTTGAGGAATTCTATCCGAACAAAAACCGCTGAACTGAAACGGACGTGTTCAACTCTGCCAACACCTCAAAACTCCTGCCCAATTTGAGCCAGGCATCATCGTTCTGCTGCCTTTGTTGCACTACTGTGCTTACTACTAGCTGACAGCAACTCGTAACGGACCCGATGATCATCGTATCGTATCCGAGGATCGGCCAGCAAGTCCACACACGACGCGACGCACACAAGTTGTGGAGGAGGAAGGAGGAGTATTTTTACACGCGTTTCCACGGCCTCATCGGCGGCCGCTCCGACTCGGCCCCCACCTTGCCGGGCGGTTGTCCACCCCCGGGCCGGACACGGGGGCCCGCCGCTGCCGCGTCGTGGACCGACAGCGCCTGACGTCACCCCGTGTCCTTCTCCACGGCCTCGCCGTTCCCTCCATCCTCCGAGCTCGCGTCTAGTTTTTTTTTTGATGAAACGAGCTCGCGTCTAGTATAAATAGGCCGGCTACCCCTCGAGCCATTGGCACCCAAGCAAAGCATAAACACAAGACGAGCAGCAGAAAACATTTCATTTCCCCCTCGTCTCCCACTCCCACCCCCCAATTAAGCTCTCTCTTTTCCACATCACGCTCTACTAGTAGTACACAGCTTCCATAGTATAGGTAGATCGAGTTTTGAATCGAAGCAACAACTAACAATGGCCGTGATGACCGAGATGTCGACCCCAACCAGCGCGGCGGCGGCGCTCCGTAACCCGGCGGCCGCCTCTCCGCCGGCGGTGGTGAGGGACGCCGACGCCGAGAAGCTCCGCTTCATCGAGGAGATGACGCTCAACGCCGACGCGGTGCAGGAGCGCGTTCTCGCGGAGATCCTGGCCCGCAACGGCGACGGCGAGTACCTCGCCACCAAGTGCGGCCTCGGCGGCGCCACCGACCGCGCCACGTTCCGCGCCAAGGTTCCCATCGTGTCCTACGAGGACCTGCAGCCGTACATCCGTCGCATTGCGGACGGCGACCGGTCCCCGATCCTGTCCGGGTCCGGCCACCCTGTCTCGGAGTTCCTCACGAGCTCCGGCACCTCAGCCGGCGAGCGCAAGCTGATGCCCACCATCGAGGACGAGCTGAACCGGCGGCAGATGCTGTACAGCCTGCAGATGCCCGTGATGAACCTGTACGTGCCCGGGCTGGACAAGGGCAAGGCCCTCCACTTCCTGTTCGTCAAGTCGGAGACCCGCACCCCTGGCGGGCTCACGGCCCGCCCCGTCCTCACCAGCTACTACAAGAGCGCCCACTTCAAGAACCGGCCCTTCGACGCCTACAACAACTACACCTCCCCGACGGCCACCATCCTCTGCGCCGACGCGTTCCAGAGCATGTACGCGCAGATGGTGTGCGGCCTGTGCCAGCGCCACGACGTGCTCCGCGTCGGCGCCGTCTTCGCGTCGGGCCTCCTCCGCGCCATCCGCTTCCTGCAGCTCCACTGGGAGCAGCTGGCCCGCGACCTCGAGTCGGGCGAGCTCACCACGCGCGTCACCGACCCGGCCGTGCGCGACGCCGTGGCGGGCATCCTCCGCCCCGACCGCGACCTCGCCGACCACGTCCGCCGCGAGTGCGGCAGCGGCGACTGGGCCGGGATCATCACAAGCATGTGGCCCAACACCAAGTACCTCGACGTCATCGTCACGGGCGCCATGGCGCAGTACATCCCCACCCTCAAGCACTACAGCGGGGGGCTCCCCATGGCCTGCACCATGTACGCCTCCTCCGAGTGCTACTTCGGGCTCAACCTCCGGCCCATGTGCGACCCGTCCGAGGTCTCCTACACCATCATGCCCAACATGGGCTACTTCGAGTTCCTCCCCGTGGACTCCTCCGGCTGTGGCGGCGGCGACGCGAGGAAGGACGAGCTGGTGGACCTGGCGCGCGTGGAGGTGGGCAGGGAGTACGAGCTGGTGATCACCACGTACGTCGGGCTCAGCCGGTACCGCGTCGGCGACGTGCTCCGTGTCACGGGCTTCCACAACGCGGCACCGCAGTTCAGGTTCGTCCGCCGCAAGAACGTGCTGCTCTCCATCGAGTCCGACAAGACCGACGAGGCGGAGCTGCAGGCCGCCGTGGACCGCGCGTCGCGGCTGCTGCGCCCGCACGGCGCGGCCGTGGTGGAGTACACCTCGCAGGCGTGCACGGCCAGCATCCCGGGCCACTACGTCATCTACTGGGAGCTGCTGGCCACCAGCAACAACTCCGGCGCCGGTGGTGGTGGGGAGGCGGTGGGCAGGGGGGAGACGCTGGACGCCTGCTGCCTCGAGATGGAGGAGGCGCTCAACTCGGTGTACAGGCAGAGCCGCGTGGCGGACGGGTCCATCGGGCCCTTGGAGATCCGGGTGGTGCGCTCCGGCACGTTCGAGGAGCTCATGGACTACGCCATCTCACGCGGCGCGTCCATCAACCAGTACAAGGTGCCACGATGCGTCACCTTCCCGCCCATCATCGAGCTGCTCGACTCGCGCGTCGTCTCCACACACTTCAGCCCCGCGCTGCCGCACTGGGCGCCCGGCGGCCAGCGCTCCGACTAGTTCTTCATCCTTTTTCCGATCCTTGGAAGGAATGTCGTCCCAAGATGCTATGTAGCAGACGTAGTAGATCGAGTCGAGAATGTTTGTGGGCTTAAGTTAAATATTTATTAATCTTGTAATTTGGATGCTCGTGGCAGTTAGTGGCATTAATTAGGATATGAGTCGCGAGAGTATGAGATTACTAGTAGTGGTAGCTGTTCTTGTCCTAAGAATTAATTATGTGATCAATCTAGCGTTTCTGAGGAAGT
This sequence comes from Eleusine coracana subsp. coracana, assembly GCA_032690845.1. Lineage (NCBI taxonomy): Eukaryota > Viridiplantae > Streptophyta > Magnoliopsida > Poales > Poaceae > Eleusine > Eleusine coracana. The sequence continues at coordinate 54,218,965 of CM064430.1, read as the reverse complement.
GTACAAGCTTTGCAGTACATCATCTTCCAATCTTCAAGTTACTTAAAACTTTAGTACCGCATTTTCCTAATTCAGTAACTTCGTACAGCGTTCAGACATCCGTTTCAGGCCAATTGGTTCAGAATTTGATGGGAGTTTTAAACTTGCCTGATCATTACTGAGAAATGGTACGATATAACTGATGAGGCAATGCTTGCCATCAGTGAACTCCCTACGCTCTGACGAAAAGCCCCATCTCTTTTAGAGACAAGGATGTGCGATTGATTGCGGTCTTTTAAGTTGTTGATAGTAGCTTGATGCCGAGTGTCTGGCCGGATCGTGTGCTCTGACGGTGATGTTCCTCTGCGACGTTGACGTTTGATTAAACTAATCCGGGCAAGTTTTATTATACTACTAAAGTGAAATGGATGTAAATCACGACGACGGGAGACCGGAGCACGATCCTGCACGCTGCTCGGTCGTCTGGTCAATCGCTGCAAACGCCGACGGACCAACATACTTTCCTGCCTCTGTACTTCTCTGTTCCTCGTTCACTTTTCCTCCCAAAGTCAAAAGCGAGATCATTTCCCGTCTCCGAAAGGCAGCTCGCTTTGGGATTTGTCAGTCAAGTCTAACTGCACGCGTCTTCGGACTGTACTATGGTATGGTCCAAGATTTCAGTGGATCACGTTCTAGAAAAAAACAAACAAAAGGATTTCAGTGAAGCACTAACCGTTGTAGTATCTAGTAAGCTTTAGTTGGAGTTGGAGAAGATCTCGGTGAAATGATCGAGTTTTGAACCAAGATCTGTAGTGATGGGAGGAGCAAGCAACTCCTTTTGACATTTGACAATCGCCATCTGCAGCATGATGAGCCGTGTGAGCTCATGGATCGCGTAATGCGGCCGTGACATCACCACGGTAGTACAGTTCCGGTGTAGTCGACAAGCACAATTCCAGTCGTCCAACAAGTTTCAAAACTTGAACGGCGAATACGTGGCGTGCGTGTCCACTAGCAGAGACATGCATGTGCCCCGGGCTGAAACGAAACGTTTGACTCTCTACACCGGTGCACGCCTCTCAGGAGTCCCAATCATCGTCGCTGTGGCGAAACCAAATCTCCCCAGCCTTTGACTCCGCGCGCAGATGATCTGCCCGCCCTTTTCTGAGCAACAGTGGATGGATGGACCTGAACCCGCCGCAAGCGCGGGCGCGGTCAACCCCGGCCAGGCCACCACCATCGTCAGAGGTGAGGTGCCGGCCCGGAACCACGACGACTTGTCGTAACCTGGCCGAGCCACGTACGGGTCATGTCAACCCGGCTGGATCGATCACACGCGAATCGTGGGGTTTCGGCGTTTTGGCCGCATTGGATGGATGGAGCGTGTGAGCTTTCGACTCTTCCGCGATAGCGGCAGGTCAACCAGCGTACCGGGACGCGCGGCTCTCGGGTGGCCGTGGGAATCGCCGCCCGGCAGAGACACAGATGCAGGTTTTCCTGCCGGAGTCCCGCGCGCCGCTTTCCTGCGCCGGTACTCAAATGAAATCAAAGAGTACGTAGTACTTGTTTTTTTGTTGTTGCGTGCATCGTCGGCCAAGCTCGCTACTGGTGCTGAACAGAGAGAGAGAAAGGTGTGTTGGAGTCGTCGACCTGCCGAGCGGGCGCGCGCGAGATATTGTATGACCACAACGTACGAAGACGGCCGCCGATGCGGGTGCTTTTGACCGTTTGTCTGCGCTTGCGCCTGCTGGCCGGGCTTTTGTCGTCTTGCCATGCGAAATGATCTGTACTACTACTTCTTGTCCTGCCATGTAACGTGCGGCCGTGTCGCTGTTGAAGCAGCAGCCAGCTGGCCGGCGTCAAGATTATCCGCGCTCTTCTTCGTAGAGAGAGAGAGAGAGAGAGAGAGAGAGAGAGAGAGAGAGATGTTTTAAAAGATGTCGATGAGGCTGCCGGAGGATACAGTAAACTAGGAGTAGTAACATTCGTCTCCTCAAAACACGGTCAAACCTTGAGTCATGCATGGATCAGCAAGTTAGATAGAAAAGTGCTGGCGAGTAGTAGTAGTGCTCGTGCGGCTTTGAGCCCGCCGCGCCGAGGTGTTTGTGTTTTAGACAGGGGCGCGTGCACGCAGGCGCCGCTGTTCCCGACGAGCGGAAACAGGTTCACGTGCCGGTGCCCGTCCGTGAAGCAACAAGGCGCGGATGGAGGCGTGGTACACACGAGGAGGCGCGACGGCGCCGAGGCGATCGAGCAAACAAACCCTCGCCGCCGGGGCCCCTGCTGCCTCCTCTCGTCTCGGGCTCGGCTCTAGCCATCCCCGTGTTTCCCTCCGACACCTTCGTTTGTACAGTAAATCCCCAATTACTGTCCCTGGCGAGGATCCAACAAACAAACCCTCGATGCGCAATGGCGCCCGCCTGAAAAATGTTCCGACGCCAAGCTCCGAGGTCTGGGCCCTGCTCGAGTCCGGGCCAAAGCGTCCATTACACCACGGGCCAGCGAGTTAATCTAACATTGTTACCACATCGTCCGTTTTGTTCCGGTTGGTCCCGCTGATAATCGGTCACCGAGGACCTTTCAGCGTCCGCCTGGCAAGGGTGGGTTGCAATCACACAGTATATGCTTTGATCTGATTATTATGACCTTATCATCTCAACACGCTAAAAGTGTGCTTAGCTTTTTTTTTTTGTTGTCCTGTTCTTTTTTACTTCTTTTTCCCATATTTATTAAGTAACTCTCTCACGTGGATTTCAATGGACTTTCATCAACATTTACTAAGATGACACATCAACAAATAAATAATACATATCATATCATCAATTAAAATGAAAGAGATGAAGTAACTTTTTTATAAAGATGAAAGGCATTTGGCACAACTTCATACTCCCTCTATACTTTAAAATGAAGTTATTCTGGGTCTATAGCTGATTTTACAAAAGCAAGTTGTTTTCTCGAAAAGCAAAAAAGAAAATATTATGGCCGTAGGGAATTGAAACATCAACACCATAGGTTGAGGACTTTTACTTCACAACAGCAACCACTAGGATGAAAACACATTATTGATTGGGTTTGTTTCAAGACGTCTTTAATAAGGATAGAAAGAAAAAATACCTTCTAATTAATGAGTCATTGGTATGTTAAATCCTGTCTTAAACGACTTTTTTTAAAGTATGAAGCGAGTATATATGAAAAAATCCACTAAAATTTCCATTGAGAGCAAAAACTTTCATACCAACATATTTTGATCAATCTCAAATGTAACAATTCAATGTTATTATTTGATTATTATGAACTTATCATCTGAGCACACTACAAATATGCTTAGCTTTTTTGTTGCCCTTTTCTCTTGTACATATAATACTTTTTTATTCTTTTTTCATATTTATTAAAATAACTATCAAAGAGTCCGTGTGTTACTACGGGATTCTACAAAACAACAACAAATCGTAAACGAGGTTGTTCTTAGCCACAAGAGGGTGACGGGTTACACACTAATATAACCTTTATTTTGAACAAAAGACATGTATATATGCTAGGATTATTTAAATACTAATTGTTTTTAAAAGAAATGTTACAAACTTTGGACATAGTATATTGAGGAAGTAAAAACCAACCAAGAGAGCATGTCTGTAATAGTATACATTCTAGAAAGACACACTGTTTAGTCTAGTAAGACAATATAGCTGTTGCTGAGTGCTGACGTTCACATTAAAATGAAGGAAATACTTTACCTATAGGCTATAGCACCACCATTATCATTCGCACCGTACAAATTCCATGGCAAGCTGAGATAAGGGATCTAGTGAGCTAGAGCCTGGGGCATCAAAGCAACCATGATTTTGATGAGTCATGCGTGGGTCGGATCTGCAAGGCGATGTGGAGAAGATAACACCTAATAAATAGTGTGTCTATTATATCTAAATCGGGGACAAATCAAAACTAGATCATGCCTTTGGAGCAAATAATGAACTGATGCCACTGATGCCATCGCCATGCACATGCATCTTCGATATCTCCTCATGCTAGCTAGGCCCATAGCCTTGTTTACTGATAAGCAATTGATGCTCCAACAACATAGCAGTCGTGGTATTTCAATGAGTTTGTGTGGTCGTGGTGGGCAGGGGCGTACTCACGGCATGATAGCCCATCAAACAATAAGTTCTAGACCTACGTATATAAAAAAGATGCAAATTGAAACAAGCCAAGGAGGGGGAGTCAGAGAAGGAGGAAGCCTCACCACCGGCGGGTACTGCTGCCCCGGCAACCATGACAGGATCATCGTCGCCCTCGGATGCCACTGCCTCCTTTCTCTCCATACGAGCAATAACAATGGAGTGACTTTTGTTTCTCCCTATGGAAATGTCACGAGGATCTCGTCAATTGGGCTATGAACTTAACGAAGCGACCATGGACAAGGTCCACCAGATCAGTATGATATTTTTGGGTTTCGTAGATTGTTGAGCGGAGATTGGTAAAAGAGTACGTACAACAGAACCAAAATCCGAATTGATCAACAGAACAACGATGTCCGGGTTACATACGGTGGCAGAACACATTTAAGATTCATATACGCATATGGACTCCCGAACACGAAAATCTGATCTAGAGTACCTCTTGTAGAGACTTTCTCGAGTAAACTCAACAATAGACTTTCACAACAAATATGAAAGAAATAAAATTCAACAGGAGCCAATATGAACAAATATTTGAACGAGAAACGGATGAGCGGTCGACGTATGAGATGAGATTACTAGCTAGAAGTGGTAGTTGTTCTTGTCCGTGTTAATTAATTATGTGATCATCAGCGGTTATCGTGATTGCATCATGAGCGTTTCTGAACCGTACGAGCTTCTGCAGTTGATCATGGTGCAATCTTCAAGCTACGAGAGCTTTACCACATCTTCCTAATTCAGTAATTTTGTACGCCATACAGACATCCACTTCAGGCTACTACCGAAAGCTCTGGACCCGCTTGAGTCCAGTGAGTCCAGGCCGAAGAGTCGCACAACACCGACCTAAACCACGACGGGCCAGCGAGTTTTTCCTTCTTTGTTATTACACGAAAGCGGTCGCGCTTTGCTACCACATCGGCTATTTTGTTCCGGTTCGTCCCGCTGATAATCACATACCGAGGACCTCTTAGCGTCCGCCTGGTATGGGTGGGTCGCACTCACACAATATACATGCGTTGATCCTTTGATTATTGTATTAGATAGATTTATTTCCTCAGCACGCTATAAGTGCGCTTAGCTTTTTTTGTTGCCCTTTTCTTGTACAGTACATATCATTTTTTTTACTTCATTCTCTTTTGGCCACATCTGTTAAGATAACTATCCCCGGTATAAAAATCAACAAACCCTCCCCCTGCTGCCTCCTTGTCTCGGTCTCGGCTCTCCCCGTGCTTCCCTCCATCCTCGGATACAAATCCAGCACGGTCGTCAAAGCTTATCGCTGCTAATGCCTCTTGGAGTGGTGGCCAGCTGGACCTGGTCTAGAAACACGTTCTCTTCTTCTTCTTGGGCTCTTGGCATATATGAGTCCCCGGATCCTGGAACCTAGAAAACACGTGCAAATGCTCTCGTTTGTGCATCCCTGTAGACAGCTTATCATGGCTGCGCCCTTTAGGGGGCGATTGGTTCCCTGGCTCAACCGCAACTAGGCTCGCCGTGTGCAACATCCTAGTGATTGGTTGCATGGATGGGTGTTAGAGCTTAGCTCACCGTTCTAACCCAACTTGGCTCTTTCAGCTTACAAACCAATCATACCAAGTCTGCATGAATAGAGCCAGACTCACGCTGGCCTGTTTCTGACGCTGAACCAGGCCTAAGTCATACGGAAAACAATTTGGTGCGGACCGTCCGCATGCCTTCAGACTACGGACCCGACCTAGATTTCCGCCATGTGGAGATCGAACGGTGTAGGACGTGGGCTTTCGGATGGCTTTGTTGCAGGAGATCGGCTCGACTCAGATGGCTTTGCTTGCTGCCAGGAAGGAGATCGATCAGCTTAGCTCGATGCCTCCCAGGACCCAAACTGCCGTGCGAGCCGAAAACAACCACAAATTGGAAAAGAGAAGTCTCAGCTAAGAAGAAGAAATCCACAATCCACATCTTGGCCAGGCGCCCAGCATTCTCAACAACGGCAGCGACACCGCCCTACTCCCATGGCCGTGGTTCAGGGTGGTGCAGGTGACTTTCTCCCCTGGTTGTAGTCCAGTACGCGAGCGGCCTCCTCTCCAAGAGGATGTCGTGCGGCACCCGGTTGTGAGTTAATGACGTCGTGCGACACCGGTAGCAATTTCGTTTCTCCTTTTTGACGCATGTGACGAGGTGAAGCCGAGGCTGACGACGGGACTCGGAGCCACGAGACCACGATGCAGTTCATAGTTTCCAGTTTAAGAGCCGAGCCGATCTTCTGCCTTACAACGAAGCCATCAGGAGCCCACGTTCTACACCCGTTCAATCTCCACAAACAGAAATCCAGGTCGAGTCCGCAGTCTAGAGCCGTGCGGACCGTCCGCACCAAATTATTTTCCGAGTTATACACCCAACCAATCAGCCCCTTAATCCAACGGCTAACTCAGACGAACTTATGACATGGGCTATGAACCAGGATCATCATCCAAGGCCCAGAATACGGCAATCTATGAGTCAGGCCTGAAGTCCCGCAATTTCTTGTCGAGAGTCCGGGCCGAAGCATGACACGACACCGACCGATCAACCACACGAAAGCGGTCGTCGTTTACTACCACATCGATTGTTTTGTTATAGCTGAGCCTGCTTGTAAAAGGTCACCGCGGAGGTCGCACCTTCCGCGTGGCAATTACATAATACTAGTACATGATTTGATTTGTTATGAGTCTCTCATCTTCTCAGCATGCTATAAGTGTGCTTAGCTTTTTGTGGCCCTTTTCTTGCACATGTTCAAATATCATGCATGGATGCCTTACTTGCTATTCTGTCCACGATACATAAACGAAGTATACAAGAATATAACGTGCTTCTCACTTTGTATGCCACTCTTTATGAACCGACTTGCGCATCCATCCGCTTGCTCCTTTTTTATGGTTTGTTTTGACGACTCTGCGTTGCAGTTCTTCAGGCAGGTGCTCTCTCTCTCTCTCTTTTTGAGATTAAGCGGCTCTCTTATTTGGTCGCCATGGGCTCTAGGCCGCGGCAGGCTGGATGTGGACTTCTCCTATTGGGTTGCGCTGAGGTAAACACGGCCTGGATCGGCCCAACGCATGTGGCCAGACTTGGTCAACTGCCAGCCCAAATCTCCCACCCAACCCCGGTCCCCGGATCCCGCCCCGCATCGATCGACCCCCATCCCCTTCTCGGAGTACCTATCGGGCCTCGACCTTTCCTGGCCGTGCTAACCCTAGCAGCGGCGAGCGCGCAACCGGCGGGGCGGGCTAGGAGCTGCGACAGCCAAGAGCGTCAAGACCTACTCCTCCTCTTCCGTCCACGGCGCAGCGACGCCTGCAGGTACTTCTATCTTCGCCTCCCCATCTACATCTAACTGTCTCTGTCGCCTTGGGTTGAGCCTCTCGCGCGCGCCGCGACGGGCCGGTCGGCGGCTCCTCTGTCCCATTTTTCTTGCGCCGTAATAGCTGCCTATCTGTATCGCGCATGCTGCCGGCATCCCCTCGGGCTCACTTTCGTCTGGTATTATACCTGCGTTTTACAATTTAGAACCGATCCAGTGCTGAATTCGATTACTTGGTGTCATGGGATGTTCACTTTTGTGTAATAGTCCTCTAAAATTCCGGCTTTAGTGGTAAAAATCTATTTTTTTTCATGAGTAACAGATATTGATTCTATGCTCTCTTGTGTATATGTAAGCGAAAAGAAAATATCGCGTAACTGATCTACTGATTAAATACTTGGTACCCGGGTACCAATTATGTGATCTTGTTGAATCATTCGAAATAACTTCACACCTTGCATAAAGGAGGTGATTACAACAGGGTTGGGCATGGAGCGATCCATGGTATCTATGTACTCATCCGTCTTTCTTTTGTTGTTGCCGGCCAGTTCACAAATGAACTAGCCGACAACATCAATTTACGACCCGAGGAGTATGTTTCTAGCTTAACTAAATGAAGTAAGTGTTAGTAAGTCAAGTGCTTCAGCAGTTAGTGTGTGTCGAGTCCTTGTTTCTCTGCATTCTGTTTGTATACCGAGTCTTCAAGTCTTCAGTTAGTTGGAGTAGTGGCCACTCTTGTGTGCCAGGTCGTGTCCTAGTTATTAGGGGGCCATAAGGCCCATGATTAGCAGTCAGTTAAGGTCTTACATATAAATAAAGGAAAAGCCCACTGCAGTTGTTACGCAGCACCAAAACCAGTTTGCAATTCGTGAGTTGAGAGAGGTTGAGAGAATTGCCTGTTTTGCCAACAATTGGTATTCAGAGCCCTGTTTCCTGATCCTGAGACATCGTGACGCCGCCGGCATCAAACTCGCCTCACACTTCCCGTGAGGGTTCGGTGGAGGATGGACACTCCCACCGCCGGCGTACTTCACCCTCTCCTCCCCGACAGCGCTGTGGCAGGCGAGGCCGTCGCGATGACAGCGCCCCTGTCCAGCGCGTCGTGAGGGAGGTGAGCGGGCAGTTCCCCATGCTCACGAAGACGAACTACTCCGATTGGTCCTCAATGATGCGAGTCATGCTGCGCGCTCGTGGGCTTTGGGCTGCGGTGGCGGATGGAACCGATGATGAGGTGGAGGACCAGATGGCCATGGAAGCTCTACGGCGTGCCATTGGAGATGGCGTCCTCCCTCGCGTCGAAGGCGTCGACAAAGGCGGCGTGGGATAAGCTCGCTGCGTCCCGTCTCGGCTCGGATCGAGCACGCATGGCGTCCGCACAGGCGGTTCAGAAGCAGTACGAGACCATCGCCTTCCTGGACGGCGAGACCCTCGACAATTTTGCGGCCCGCCTCGGTAAGCTGGTGCACGATCTGGAGATCCTCGGCGATCCCGAGCCGCCGCGCAAGGTGGCGGCCAAGTACCTGCGCTCCGTCCCGAAGAGGTTTGCACCGATTGCTGTTTCCATTGAAACCTTTATCGATCTGTCGACTCTGTCAATCGAGGAGGTCACCGGCCACCTGCGCCCGCTGGAAGGCCGGGATGAGGAGGATACTCCGGCGACTGGTGCGGGAGGCAAACTGCTGCTGACTGAAGAGCAGTGGCGCACCCGCTCCAAGGACAAGCAGGCCGGTGAGGGAAGCTCCAGATCTGGCTCCGGAAAAAGCGGATCGAGGAATCGCCCCTGTGGCCAGAGGAAGAAGAAGGCTGGAGGCAGCTCGAACGCTGGCAATGCCGGTTCAGGTGGCTCTGGTGCGGTGAAGGATGACTCCTGCCTCAAGTGTGGGAAAAAGGGCCACTGGGCCAGAGATTGCAGATCGGCACGCCGTGAGCAGGCGAACATGGCACGCGATGATGATAGTGATGAGTCCCTGCTCATGGCCTGCGTCAGCTCCATTGACGTCGCCGTGGCGCTAGCGCCACCTGGAGCTCTCCACCTCGACAAACCGCGAGCTCAAGTGTTCCTCGGCGACGCCGGCGATGCGGCTCGGCTTCAAGGGTGGTACCTAGACACTGGTGCCACCAGTCACATGACCGGCAACGCGGAGGCATTCTCCATGCTTAACCGTTCGGTGAAGGGCACAGTTCGGTTTGGCGACGGGTCGGTGGTCCAGATCACGGGCTGCGGCACCGTCACGTTCACCGGCAAGACTGGTGAGGAGATCAAGCTGGGAGGCGTGCTATACATCCCAAGGTTAAAGAACAGCATCATCTCCATCGGCTGGCTGGACCAGAAACGTTGCAAGGTGGAGATTGAAGACGGCGTGCTGCGGGTCTGGAATCGACACGGCTGCCTGCTCATGAAGGTGGAGCGAGGCAGTAACTGCCTGTACGTGCTGAAGGCTGACGCCATGAGCGGTGCTTGCCTTGCGGTGCACCAGGAGGACGAGGCTGCTGCACGCTGGCATGCGCGGCTTGGCCACATCGGCCATGACGCCATGCGCCAGCTCAGCCACGCTGACATGGTTAAGGGGCTGCCTGAGCTCAAGGAGTTTGAAGGCGCCTGCGACACCTGCATAGTCACCAAGCATCGTCGGGCACCATTCCCCACCAAGGCGAAGTACCGTGCAGAGGTGCCATTGGAGCTGGTCCATGGAGATTTGTGCGGACCCATCTCGCCGCACACACCTGGTGGACGGCGATTCTTCCTCCTGCTTGTTGACGACGCTACAAGGTACATGTGGATTCACCTTCTAACAGCAAAGGGAGATGCAGCGCAGGCAATCAAATCGGTGAAGGCGACGGCTGAACTGGAAGTTGGCCGCCCATTGCGTGTTATGCGCACCGATAATGGGGGTGAGTTCACGGCGAAGGAGTTCGTTGACTACTGCACAAACGCCGGCGTCAAGCGACACTTCTCTGCTCCATACACTCCTCAGCAGAACGGAGTGGTGGAGCGGAGGAATCAGTCAGTGCTCGCAACTGCTAGAGCACTGCTGAAACAAAGAGGTGTGCCGGGCCAGTACTGGGGAGAGGCGGTGACCACTGCCGTGTACCTGCTCAATCGGGCGCTTACCAAGGCGCTTGAGAACAAGACGCCGTATGAGGCGTACACCGGCCGCAAACCTGCTGTGAGCTATTTCAAGACTTTTGGCAGTTTGGCTTTCGTCAAGAACAAGCGTCCCAGCCTCAAGAAGTTGGAAGACAGAAGCACGCCGATGGTGTTCATCGGGTACTCTGAGGGAGCCAAGGCTTACAGACTGCTCGACCCAATATCTGGGCGAGTGCACGTCTCCCGTGATGTCATCTTTGATGAGGGAAGGGGCTGGAAGTGGAGCAGCAGTGACGGCAATGTCGAGCCGGCGGCCATTCAGGATTTCACTGTCAGATACACCTCCTGGCTTGGTGCAACAGACAACGATGACAACGACGTCGAGCCTGAAGAAGATGGGGGTGCGCCTGCTGCGCCCTCGCCGCAACCTTCTCCTGCAGCGCCTGCATCACCTGTGTTCGCCTCCCCACTACAGAATGATGAAGAGAGGCTTGATGCTTTTCATGGTGACTCACCGCTCAGGTATCGCCGCATCGATGATGTGATTGGTGAAGATGAACCTGTGCCTGGGCATATACCTCGTGTACTTGAAGAAGTGCACCTTACTGCTGCTGAGGGAGAGCCGAGCTCATTTGCAGAAGCAGAGCAGAGCAAAGCCTGGAAGGCAGCTATGAAAGAGGAAATTCAGTCCATCCAGGACAATAGGACATGGGAGCTGACTGATTTGCCTCATAATCATCGGGCAATTGGCCTCAAGTGGGTTTACAAACTCAAGAAGGATGAGTCTGGTGCTATCGTCAAGCACAAAGCGCGGCTTGTTGCAAAGGGTTATGTACAGAGAGAAGGTGTGGACTTTGATGAGGTATTTGCACCTGTCGCCCGCATGGAGTCAGTTCGCCTTGTCCTCGCCTTGGCAGCACATGAAGGCTGGGAGGTCCATCATATGGACGTGAAGACGGCGTTCCTCAACGGCGAGCTTGCTGAAGAGGTGTATGTGCGCCAGCCGCAGGGGTTTGTCGTTGATGGCGCTGAGCACAAGGTGCTCCGTCTCCGACGAGCCCTCTACGGTCTTCGTCAGGCACCACGAGCCTGGAATGAAAAGCTGGACAGTACACTGCGCAAGATTGGGTTCAGGCAGAGTGAGCATGAGCATGCGGTGTACTGCAGAGCAGGCAAGAGCGACAAGCTGATTGTTGGCGTGTACGTCGACGACCTTATCATCACAGGCACAACCCCGGCTGAGATCGGGAGGTTCAAAGAGGAGATGAAGGTACAGTTCAGAATGTCTGATCTAGGCTTGCTCACTTTCTATCTTGGGATTGAGGTGCAGCAGACTTCGAGCGGCATTGCCTTGTGCCAAGCGCACTATGCTGCTCGTATCTTGGAGACTGGTGGGATGCAGGATTGCAATCACACACAAACGCCCATGGAAGAGAGATTGAAGCTGAGCAAGGACAGCAAGGCAGAGGAAGTTGATGCAACTTTGTATCGGAAGCTTGTTGGAAGTCTACGATATCTGGTTCATACCAGGCCTGATCTCATCTATTCAGTTGGGTATCTTAGTAGGTTTATGCAGCGGCCTACAGAGGAGCACATGGCGGCACTGAAGCGAGTGCTACGCTACATTGCCGGGACTGTCAGCCATGGCTGCTACTATCGCCATGGCACCGGTGAAGCAAAGTTAGTTGGCTATAGTGACAGTGATTACGCTGGTGACGTTGATGATAGTCACAGCACTTCAGGAGTGCTGTTCTTCCTTGGTTCAAGCCTGGTAAGCTGGCATTCACTTAAGCAACGCATTGTGGCCATGTCATCATGTGAAGCGGAGTATGTGGCAGCAACATCAGCAGCAACTCAAGGAGTTTGGCTAGCTTGGCTGCTGGGAGATCTCAAGCAGGAAGAAGCCAAGCCGGTGGAGCTCAGAGTGGATAGCAAATCTGCACTGGCTCTAATGAAGAACCCTGTCTTCCATGAGCGCAGCAAACATATTCGAGTGCGCTACCACTATGTGAGGCAGTGCGTGGAGGAAGGCAGTGTTCATGCGGGTTATGTCAACACAATAGATCAGCTTGCAGACATTGGTACAAAGTCTTTGGGGCGGGTCAGATTTCAGGAGCTATGTGGAAAGATTGGCATGATCCAAATCAAGTCTAAACTGAAGCACAAGTCTTAGGGGGTGATTTGTTAGTAAGTCAAGTGCTTCAGCAGTTAGTGTGTGTCGAGTCCTTGTTTCTCTGCATTCTGTTTGTATACCGAGTCTTCAAGTCTTCAGTTAGTTGGAGTAGTGGCCACTCTTGTGTGCCAGGTCGTGTCCTAGTTATTAGGGGGCCATAAGGCCCATGATTAGCAGTCAGTTAAGGTCTTACATATAAATAAAGGAAAAGCCCGCTGCAGTTGTTACGCAGCACCAAAACCAGTTTGCAATTCGTGAGTTGAGAGAGGTTGAGAGAATTGCCTGTTTTGCCAACAGTAAGTAACACATGGATAACTAATGATGTACTCCTCCGTTTCACCGATGACAACAATTCACGACCAGAGTAGTTCATTTAGTAACAAGCGGAGATCCATCGATGGATTCATGCCCATCCCTATGTTATCACACTGGCACACTGCTTCTGTTTGAATACAAATGTTTATTTGAGTATAAACATTAAAATTGGAAATAGGGTTACTAGGATCACTACGGGGTGGGGCTAACTGGGCAGATGCTGCTCATTGATTATATGTACTGCAAACTTACTTTAACTGGGAAAAAGTAGGGTTCAACAGAAAAATGTTTCAGCATCGATGGCATGGCTTTTCTTCTTTGCATATTGATGGATTATTAACTGTCAAATGGGGACCAGTTTTTTATATATGGTGGAATATCTAGATTACCACATGCTAGCCTGTTACGTAGGTGTTCTTTTCCTTCCACCACCAAAATGAGATGATATCAGATGTTCTTTTTCCATTCACTGTTAAAGAGGACACATCAATTTAGAATAAAGGGATTCTTATTTTTTTTCTTGTGGCTGCCGTCAATTATTGTACATAGCTTTATATATATAATAGATATTTGGATCTAATCATGCTTCTCTCCAGGATACCATTGTTTTTGTTGCAAGATGGCTATGGAATCTACTTTGAACAATTTTGGTGGTTCTGAGTCTACAATGCCATTGCTGGAACAGCTTGCTGAAGTATTTGGCAAGTTAAAATCCCACACAGAAGCAGCTCTACAATTGCAAAATGGCATGCAATGGGAAGATATCAAAGAATATTTCCTTAACCTTGACAAGTCATACAGAAGCAAGTTTGATGAGCTGGTAGAGAAGCAGAAGACACTAGAAGAAAAGAAAGCTGAAGCTTGTAGGTTAATTGCAGAGAAAGAGGCTAATGTTTCTGCAAAAGAACGTGCTTCTGTGAACCAGCTTCAGGAGCTTAGGGATGCCGCTGTCTGTTCTCTAGCAGAGGTGCGACAAAAATATAAGGTGGAGCTTACTGAGATACTTGATGCCAATGGAAGCAAAGACAAAAAGGTAAGCACTACAACCAATGAAAACAATGCATCTCGTGCTTCAGAGGAGAATACCCCTACTAGTGATCTGGCCGTGCTGTCTGAAGCTTCACATGTTGAGACTAAGCCACGTCCTGTATTAAAGCAACTGTGTGAGCAGATGGACACCAAAGGCCTTCTGAAATTTCTTTCAGAAAATGGCAAAAAACATGCTAGCCTTCGTGATGAACTTTCTTCTGCACTAAGATGTGCAACTGACCCTGCCCGCTTTGTGCTTGATTCCCTGGAGGGTTTCTTCGCACCAGACCAAACTAATTCACCTGCGGGTAAACATAATGCCCTTCAGGTCCATCGCAGGGGCTGTATTGTTTTAATGGAAGCTCTAGCACCTACATTAGGGACGAAGGAGCCGGGCGGCAACCACCCTTGGAGCTCTGAAATTAAGGAGCAAGCCAAGGCAGTTGCCGAAGAGTGGAAGAGTAAGCTAGCAGAGGTTGACCTAGATGCTTCTAATGGCTACTCGCTGGAAGCACAGGCATTCCTGCAGCTTCTTACGACTTTTAATCTTGATTCGGTGCTTGACGAAGATGAACTGTGCAAGATTGTAGTTGCCGTATCTCGTCACAAGCAGACTGCTGCGTGCTGTCGTGCTCTTGGTCTTAATGAGAAAATACCAGGTTGGTATACACCTAGAATGCCACAAGGCATTCTTATCCCTTAATTTGCCTGGCTGCTGACATGTATTGTCACTAAGGCCTACAACCTTTTTTAGGGAACTATAATCGTCCATGCTGTTTTGTGCTAAGCTTTAGATTTCTGGAAGAAATTGGTGTTTTATGATCACACAGTTGACTTAAAATCCTTATTACAGGTATCATTGAGGAGTTGGTTAAGCGACACAGGCAAATTGATGCTGTTCATTTCATACAAGCTTTTGGGCTTTCTGAGACCTTCCCCCCTGTACCTCTGCTAAAGACATATATTGAGGAATTAAAAGATTCACTGGAATATAATTTGGATCCCAATGTATCTTTGTCAAAGGTTTGTTCTAGCACCCTTACATATTTGGATGCTACCTCCTGCTATATTAATAAAGATATAGTATAATTAATCTATTGTAACTACCCTTCATAGGCACAACTGTTTAATTTGTATCTTTTTTGTCAGTAAATTTAAGTTATAGTTTCCTCCAGAGCTTTCATGGCAGATCAAATTTAACTCTCAACATCTGATGCTTTATATTGCACATGCATTGTTGGGCACTTTGCTGTAACTTTTGATAGTCTCATGGCGTTTTTGGGTAACAATCAGAGTGTAGCCATGTGGATGTGTAATAACTCCTTTTGTGTGTTGCTTTGTGTATAGTAGGATAGTTTCATGTTCGATTTCTTATCAACGTTTGTTTATTCTACTGTTTTAATCTGAATGTCCTATAATTCAAGTTCTTTTTTTTTCAGGATGACCCTAAGTCTAAGGAGTTACTTGCCTTGAGGGCCGTGATAAAGTGCATAGAAGAGTATAAGCTTCAGAAGGAGTACTCACTTGGACCTCTGCAAAAGCGAGTTTCTGAGCTAAAACCTAAGGGGGAGAAAAGGCCTTCATTTAATACTGGTCGTACTTACGCAAAGAAGCCTCGAGGTTCTGGTGTTTCATTTCCTCGGCGACCTGCTGGACCTGTTAGTTCAGCTGCTCGCAGACCTCCATTTCCTGTTGCTAACTGGCAGCATGCACTGGGGCCTGCGCCAATGCCCTCCCGTGCCCCTGTACCAATGCCGCCTCTCCCTGATAGATATGGAGTGGTCGACCGATACCACTACACACCACCCGCTACAACATATGATGTAGCAACGTTTCCTTCTTATGGTGAGCCATTCAGCGCACCAAAACCATTTCAGTACACTCCAGGATCAGTGGCAGCATCATACAACTCAAGTCAATATAAAGTGGCTTACAGTGGTCCGGGGGCACAGCCAGGTGCAAGCGGCTTTGCAGGTTATCCTGGTGCAACAGGGCCTTCCGCCTCCAGCAGCTATGCAAATTATTTAGGATCCGGCTACCGCCCTAACCAGCAACCATAGGTTTGACTTAATTGATCTCAAGCTGTATGCTGGTGGTGCAGCAACGTCTTCCCATCATATGTAACCTATCTTTTCGATGTCCACAATGGTGGGTCTTGTAGGTGTAACTGGTGTAGGGCCACGAGGCGCCGATCAAATTGTAGCTGCTTTCATATCCTGAGAGATGTACCTTACATTTCATTTTTTTTTCTTCGTACGGTGCTCATACCTGACTTTTTGAACTTTTGCGCTCTCCTGTGACAGTCGCACGGAGCAGCTTGTTTGGTACTGTCGTGATTTGTGTTTCAAAAAGTTATTACTGAGTACCATCGAATGCAAAGCTTTCAAAGCACTTTGTGGAGCTGACAATCTTAACAAAAAGATCTCTCGAGTTGCAGGTACTAGTTTCACATCTTTAAATTTCCTACGGTTGGCAGCATCATAAATTTTTCTCTGTTAGCACGCAAAGCCGGGATTCATTCGTCTAAAAAAAGGAAGTCTTAATTAAAATGTGAGAATTAGTTTCTGATTTGTGTGAATATATTACGAAGTCAAGCCAGAAGCTAAAAATGTGATATGAGTTTGGATTCCAATGAGGACCCACAAACATCTCATCCATTTCCCTTCCGTGCTCCGTGCTTGTCTCGTCAACGCCACTCCCGGAGAAGACCGGGGGTATCCAATTCCACCCTATCCAGTCCCAGGACTGAGCCTCCGACTTGTGGGACCGAGATGTTGGACCCCACATGTCTGCCCTAGCTTCAACCCACTGCTTACGCGGGATCTACTCGGCCATTTCCGTCTTTCCGACCCACGGGACACGACGACTCCAGAAATGACCGAATTGCCCTTTCGAACCTCCTCTAACAAGTCGTCGTCTCGGCCGGCCTCTTCCACCTCGGCGCGACGACCTCCCCCGCACGCACCCTCTTCTCCCATTCCCCGCGCGACGAGGCTGCTCCATGGCGAGCCGCTGCCGCCTTCGGCTCGGCTCGTTCGAGGTCCTCGCCGCCGTCCTCCTCCTGGCCTCAACGGCCTCCGCCTCTTTGGCCGCCGGATCCCCCGATCGGCCCGCGCCGAGGCCGCCGCTGGTGCTCCCGCTCACGCGCTCCTACCCCAACGCCAGCAGGCTTTCCGCCTCGCTGCGGCGTGGGCTCGGCGACGTCATCCGCCCCAACGCCCGCATGCGCCTCCACGATGATCTCCTGACCAACGGGTCGGTACAGCTCGATTCTTTTTAGAATTATGCTGGTGTTTGCTCCCCCAATTCTTGGGAGGCTGTATTGGATCTGACGCCGGGAAGCCGTGTCCTGTTGTCCTGTTGGTTCAGGTACTACACGACGAGGCTGTATATCGGGTCGCCGCCTCAGGAGTTCGCGCTGATCGTTGACTCCGGGAGCACCGTCACCTACGTGCCCTGCGCCTCCTGCGAGCAGTGCGGCAACCACCAGGTTAGTTTTGCTCCCATGCTTCTCCGTACACCTACCGGTTTGAAACTGTGAGATGATTGGATTGATTGGGATGGTCGAAGTCACGTGGATGTGGTGCTCACTTGTGAATTATGTAGCTGAACAATTCAAGGTAGCTAATTTATTGATCACACGAATCATACGGGTTTATGGGAATATTTTGTGTACATCCACACGACCACACATAGGGAGTGCAATACAAAACTGAGGCGCCATACTTCGTCAATGCTTCCCAACAAGTACCACGCCAATCTCACTCAACCAATTAAATGAGCATGTTTCATGTTTGTTTTCTCTTTTTGGAAAACAGCAAAATACCGGACTGTATCTTGGTTTCATGTGGCAAAGCAACCTAAGATTTTTCATATGCAGGGGTTTCACATCCATTTCCATGCTATTAAAGGAACCGACCATTCGTTTGATAGTACATCAATTTAACTTCATCCACTGGCTTGTCAAACCATTGGCCTTGTTTTTTTTGTCTCCAACCATTGTTAGTCAACTTTTAAACTTATTTCTCATGTCAAGTAGGCGTCATGTGTTGCCAACAAATTACAGGTATTTGGTCTGTTTCGGCCTAGCATCAGTAGTACCAATAATCTGGTTCTATGCCTATACCTTTTCAGATGCTGAACACTCTTTCTCACTGCTAGTCTGCTAGATGCCCAAATGTGGTATGGCTCTCCTGTTTGGAGTTAACAAAAGCTATCACTACCCAAATATATTTTCACTAGAAAACACATCTATGCACAAGGGAAAAAGATTTTACGTCATATTTCTAATACATTAACTTTTGCACAATCAATTGCATATTTTGCCATCAGGTAGTGTTTTTTCTGTTACCTGACTACTTTTTCATAAGTAAAACATAGATAAAGCACTTTATTACGAATTCTAAGAGTGAACTAAAAAACAGTAAGAAGTAGAAGCTTCTTTTCACCATCTTTTTGAATAAGTGGCTTCTGCAAAAGGAGGAGCTCTGCTGGACAGGGCCATAGCATCGGCTGAACGGAAGACCCTTATCTGATTATCAGATCATTCTTTCATGGCTCCCGTTTTCTTGATGAAACTATTATACATGTATTAGATGATTTATATATGTCATTGTTGATGTACCATCAACTTTACTCGCTTTATCTTGTTGGCTGAGTGAATCACTAGCATCCTAGAGGGAACATGTTATTTGCATTAAAGTGGCTTCTTTCACTGTATGTAGAAATAGAAGAAACTGTAAGCATGACTTCTCCACCATGATGCATTTTGTAATTCGGTGAACGAAATTATGTCCATGCAGAAAAAAATGATGTTGAAAGATCACTACTATTTTTCTAGTATCTACGTCCATGAATCTTTTAATTACCTTAAATTCGCTACTAGTTATGTAAACTGAGATTTGGCTTGATATAGGATCCAAGATTTCAACCTGACCTCTCCAGTACATATTCCCCAATAAAGTGCAATGTAGACTGTACTTGTGATAATGACAAGAATCAATGCACTTACGAGAGGCAGTATGCTGAAATGAGCTCCAGCAGTGGGGTTCTTGGTGAGGACACTGTGTCTTTTGGAAGAGAAAGTGAACTTAAGCCACAGCGTGCTGTTTTTGGCTGTGAAATTTCTGAAACTGGAGATTTGTTCAGCCAGCATGCCGATGGTATAATGGGTCTGGGTCGTGGCCAACTTAGCATAATGGATCAGCTTGTCGACAAGGGTGTCATAAGTGATTCATTCTCTCTGTGCTATGGTGGAATGGATATTGGTGGCGGTGCTATGGTTCTTGGTGGAATGCCTGCTCCTCCTGGCATGGTTTTCTCACGTTCAGATCCTGTCCGTAGGTAATATATACAGTTATATATATACCAAGGCATTCATGTTCCTTTTCTTGGTGGCATATTCTTACAAACTAACTTTTGAGTGACAACAGCCCATACTACAACATTGAGTTGAAGGAAATACATGTTGCTGGGAAGGCACTACGGTTAGACCAAAGGATCTTCGATGGCAAGCATGGGACTGTTTTGGATAGTGGAACCACATATGCGTACCTTCCAGAGCAAGCTTTTTTGGCTTTTAAAGATGCAGTAAGTTAAAGTTATGACTGATTTACCATTCAACAGTCCTTTTCCTCAGTTATTTATTTTTACTATTTGGGTGCATCTGTGTTCTTTGTTTTGTTAGCTTTGGAAACATATCATTAGAAAACGTAGGACATATCTAACTTCAGATGCTAATAGTAGTATTTGAGGGCTTAAAATCACATGCCTTGCAGAAAGGAAGTTGACCATTTCAGTGGCTCCTACTTCCAAGCCTCTTGGTTTTGTTTTCTTTTGGAGATGAAGTCTCTTGTGCTTTGATAAGGAGTATCCTGTTGGGAGTTGAATCACTCAACCCTCTCTAATTGAAGGAAACAAATCACTCGTTCCTGCCTATACTCTCTCCCCTAGAATCACACAAGAGGAAACACTAGTAACTCAACTGTATTGATCTCATATCAGGATACAGAAACTTACAAAACTACAAGATCTCATAGCTTCACACTATGAGCTTACAAGCTCTCCATCTAATCTACATCTCTACACCTCTTCTTAGTTGTTTCTACATATGAGGGGAGATGCCCTTTTTATGGGACTGCTAGGACGGCAGCTACAGTAACAGCTAGTTCATTGCATTTTACAGCTCATGAACAAAACCAATTTTGCTTCTAATTGCTATAACACCATGCATATCCAGCTACTTAAGGTTATGCATGAACCATCCAACATCTTCTAAAATTTTATTCATTATTCTTCATGCAAACATATGCATACTTATCCATATGACAAGATTATTTCCAACATATTCTAGTACTACTCTAGTATTTCCATTAGCCATTCAATAATTCACCTCTTCTCCCATCCATTTCGGCATTGTCTTGCACCTTTGTTCTGCTTCTGGGATACGAGAACACATTTTCTTTTCTTTTATTAGTTTTATATGTCCTAGAAGTTTTTTACTGTTTCCCTACTTTTTTAAAGAAAATGAACAGGTGATGATTCTGTTGCTGAAGCGATACACTAAAATTATTAATGTTCTCTGTTGATAGATGACGAGTAAAGTGCATTCCCTCAAGAAAATCCGTGGCCCTGATCCAAATTACAAGGATATCTGCTTTGCAGGTGCTGGAAGGTGACTTCCCCATCATGATAAAAAAAAATTATTTTCATTCTTCACGTTCTTTTAGTATCTTGCATTACATTTGAACTTATCGTCTTGCTTCCAGGAATGTCTCACAACTATCAGAGGTATTTCCAGACGTTGACATGGTATTTGGAAATGGACAGAAGCTCTCCCTTTCACCAGAAAATTATTTATTCCGGGTATGATAAATTGCAAACACGCCTGTTTTAAGTGAACCAAGATAACATGGCTTAATTTGTCTGTTTGTGTTTTCTACTCATGTGTCATGCCTCCTGTTCTGAAATAAAGCACTCCAAAGTTGACGGTGCTTATTGCTTGGGTGTATTCCAAAATGGGAAGGATCCAACAACACTATTAGGAGGTAGGAACTCAGCACTCAGAGGAAATTCAGGCTAATCTGTATTGTGTTCTCTGTACCTTTCTGACTTGTCTTTTCTTCTACATTTCTTACAGTTTGCTTTTCTGTCATCCCTCTTTTGTGCATCTGTCCAACATTTTTCTTTCTTTTACTTACATGACTGTTCTCCTTTGCGTGATGTATACAGATGTCACCAAATATTTTCAACTGTAGTGTTACCAAATATTTTCAACTGTAGTGCACTACAGTTGAAAATATTTGGTGACATCTGTATACATCACTTTCTTTATAATCCCAGATTATGCACCTGCATTTGCTGAATATTTGGTTGTAAACTAAATGGCTGACTTGAAATAACTGTTTAACTTAATCTTACTGCTGAGTTATTTGTGTTTTTTGTTTACTTGATTAATTCAAACTTTTAGAGATGAATGGCCAATTAAAGTCCGAAGCCCACTTTTCGTCAAAGATTGCTTATTATTCATAGCAGCTGTTGGTTCACTTGTTCAATAGAGAGGAGAGTGAATGCAAATTTGATGAGCCTATATGCACCATCTGGCCAAACGAAGCATTAGCCTGCATTTATTAGTCTTAATGGTTTATGAAGCAAGACTTGGGCCTATAGATAAAACTGTAATTGGTGTTGCTAGATTAAAACTCAAAAATAAGTAAGGATGCATAATTAGAATTCCTTTATTTTTCTTAATATCAATGTAAGGAAAGGCAATATAATTGTTGTTGTCATAGTCTGTGTGCTAAGAGTCCTAAACTTTTTTTTTGTTGCCTAAAAATAGACATAGCTGTCTGTTTATCAATGCATTGTATATCATTATTCTCTTTGCTGTCACCGTTGTCTAAAATGATAAGGATTCTTGACTCTCACAATTCTATGTAAATGAATCTTACCTTTTAACTTGTAATGATATTTGCAAACAGGATAGTGATAAATTTGGGAAATTTGCCATTGTGCATAGTATAGTAACAATCTTAATTGGCAGGTATTGTTGTCCGTAACACACTAGTAACCTACGATCGTCACAATGAAAAGATTGGCTTTTGGAAAACCAACTGTTCGGAGTTGTGGGAGAGACTCCATATCAGTGGTGCTCCTTCACCAGGACCTTCAAGTGATGCAGGCTCTGATATGTCACCTGCTCCTGCTCCTAGTGGCTTGCCAGGTTTGTGTGCTTTTATATATCTTTTCATTTTGGGGAGGCCCTTTTTATAAAACATGGATATTATTGTTAGTCTGTTAGAGAGGAGCATTTTTTTTTCATTTTTGTTTGCTTTTCTGGAAATTGTTTGATGCCTCTGAGTTTGAACAGGGTTTTACATTTTATGACAAATGAGACAGGGAAATCAATTGATTTGCCTCAAAGATTTTTTCATGCCAGATCATCATTCATTTGACTTTGATGACATATCTTGCATATTTTACATGCGTACCAATTGCCACATGGTTTAGATATGTGTTACAACCAGTTGAGTTGAAGCACGGAATATTTTTTCATCTTTTCTGAATCTGTGTTTGTTGATTCTCTTTGTGCCAGTGCTTATTTTTTGTACTTAATGCGCGCTGTTTCTATCTTGATTTGTTGTGCTGATAGACATGGTTTATCTTGCCTGTTGATCTTCTGTGTGCAGATTTTGATGTTGGTATGATCACTGTTGATATGTCCATAAATGTTACTTATCCAAACCTGAAACCTCATCTCCATGAGCTGGCTGAGCTGATAGCTAAAGAGCTGGACATTGACTCTCGTCAGGTATGTATATTGTATAGGATATGGCTATATGGCTCTTCTGGCCATAGTATTTACGTTTTTATGACTATTCGGTCAGGAGTGAATAGTTCTTGATATCATGTTATCACACTTCAATATGCTCTAATCTTATAGATTCTTTGGTGCATGCTTAATATCCGCTTTGCTGAACTTGTTCTTTTATTTGACAGGTTCGAGTTATGAATGTTACAAGCCAAGGAAACTCTACTCTAATCAGATGGGGTATTTTCCCAGCTGGATCGGATAATGCTATGTCTAACTCAACAGCAATGGTATATCATTTACTCATGCAACTGTGACCACTACATCAATGATCCCTAATCTCACTGATTAATTTATTGCACTGATATAATACAGGGTATTATTTCTCGGTTAACTCAACATCAGGTTCAGTTGCCTGAAAATCTTGGCAGTTATCAATTACTCGAGTGGAATGTGCAGCCTTTGCCTAGAAGGTAAGGAAATGCTTTATGTTTGTATAATGCCTTATAGCATATGCCTTTTTGTGTGTGTGTGTGTAGTGGGGGGGGGGGGGGGGGGGGCATATCTCCTCCACAAGAATAATACTAGTTGTCTAGAAAGAAAATTGGAAACCCCCACCCCCCCACCCCATTTAGCCTGATCTAACATTGTCTAGGGCATTACCTTTGTTAAATCTACTTTCAATAGATTTAAAAAGGAAACAAGGAAATACCTTGTCTTTTTTTTTACCCTTATTTGGCAAAATATGTTTATGTTTCTCTAGCACAAATGGAAAGTTCAGTAAGATAACTTTTATGGTAATTTGTAAACAGAAAATTCTATGAACAACTTTTGCATTACCCGGCTGTCTTATTTGCTTGAATGGTACTTCTATTGGTCTAGAGAACTAACATTTGATTTCGTTCAACTTTGGTACAGGTCCTGGTTCCAAGAACATGTAGTCTCTATACTGCTTGGGATTTTAATAGTTATTTTGATTACTTTGTCGGCCTTTATAGCATTACTTGTCTGGAGAAAGAGAGGGCAAACTGCATATAGACCTGTTGATTCAGTGGGTCCTGAGCAAGAGCTCCAACCCCTATGATCCAAAGCTTTTCAGTGGAGCAACATATAGATAATTCTTTCGTAGACATACTATCTGCGCGGGCTACCATAATGCAGTGGTGCGCCTTTGCTGCTGGAGTAGCCCTTTTTTCCTTTGTATGTAACACAAGCAACAAAGCTTACAGAAGAAGCGCAAGTTTACATGACTTCTCGATTCGAAAACTTAGAGCCTTTGTTCATAAACTATCTAGTGATTCAGATCAAGAATATCCTATTGTGGCTTACCGTAGAAGGTTTTGCTCGTGTAATGTAGATTAAGTAGATTAGAGCGGACACAAAGCACACCTTTCTATGGAATGATGTAATATCTATTTGATAAATGCTGACTGCTGAAGTTATTTGGCTGTTTCAAGCATTCAGGTTGACTCCCAAAACATCCGATATGTGATCTAAAAAAGAAACAAAAAAACATCCGATATGTGGCTGGTGGCCCTGTATTTCTGTTTTTTTATGGGAATTTTCATGGTCATCTTTCAAGGAGCAGCCTTTTTTTTTTTGAACAACATGCGCCAGAACTGGGCAAGATTTTTTTTTTAATTTTTCATTGAAATGAAATCTCGTGTTCTTTCATGCTACTTTCGACAACTTGTTAAACCGGTCTGGTTGTTGCAAATAGATATAGCTTTGCATATATTGTAACTAGTAAAGTGTCCGTGCTTTGCTACAGGTAAAAACAAAACAAAACAAAACACTCTTTATAATTTATAAACATAAATTATTTATATAATATAATTGTTAATATTTTTACATGAAAGAGAGCAGTTTGAATCTAAACAAATATTTTTATATCATAAATTTGGAAATTAAAATGGCAGAATCTTGACTTCCATTGAATATTAAAGTTGTAGAACTTTTCGAGGGCTATGAGATAGAGTCCGAGTTTACCTCATTTAAACTCCGGATGAGAGATTTATGATTTTTTAAATTTGGTGCTTGATGAAAAGTACGAAATCGATTTGGATTCAATCTCTAATTTTGTGAGCGTATGGTAGATTTAAACATGTTCACCTAAATTAATAGATTGTAGAGAAAGGCTGGCTAACCTCTTGCAGCTCCCTGTCTTGTATTATCTATTTTGTATGAGTAACCTATATGTTGCATCCTCGCATTGTTGTAATCGGGGGGAATTAGTATAGATTGTTGTAAAGAGAATTATAATAATCTGCAGGAAAAAAGCCAAAAATACAATTGTCATATTTTTGCAAAACGATTAACGCATATTTGTTTTTCAAAAGAGGGACCAAAAACAAGGTGTGCTATTTTTTTTTGAGATTACACAGTACAACTCAGACAATTACAACCCACGCACACTCACCCTTATAAATACACATACACAAATCCTATCCCTATGAGCATCCTCAAAGACTGAGTCGGTAAATTCTCGAGATTGACGAAGTCACCATTGGCACCTCGCTGTCGACAGAAGCGTCGCTTACCACTAAAAGTACAATGCCGCTAAATCCTAATAAATTCGCTCCCACGGAAAATCGAACCCAGGAACTGAGGTGGTACTGAGGCTCTTGTAACCACTAGACTACATGCCCTTTTGTAAGGTGCGCTACTTTGAGCATCACTATAGATCGCTGACAGCTTCATGATTGTTAAGAAGTGAGGAAGGCTTCCAAAATTCTAGGGAACCCTAAAATTCTAGGGAACCTCATAATGGCTCTTTGAAGTCATCTGTTTAAATTAATGCATTCCTATAAAAAGATAAATGTAAGTAGCGATAACTTTACTAACTTTGATGAAGGAAAATTATATTATATCAAGCAGATAAAAGTATCTTTGCCTCAAAGTTTCTTGAAATATTTAGCCAATTCATTATTATGGAATCAACAGAAGAGGAGAGATTTCCAAAGATTTGAATTGATTGTGTGGTAAAATGAGCCAAGCTTTTTGTGCAAAAACTACGACAACAAACAAATAAAATAGTTGAGAATAGTAAAATAAACTTTTTCCTTGTCAATTGATATTTTACATAAAGCAGGACAGAATACTCTATTACCAGACCTAAAGCAGCCCAGCTCAATTAAGGCCGACAGAAAAAGATCCATTCATTCTTACACGATGCATGCGGGGGCCAACCTCCTCACTATATGGGTTGTTGGGCTATCCTAAGAACAATTGCAAACCTACATATTTAATATTATCAATAGGGAGATAAATTAGACTTCTTCCAAATTATATC
Organism: Eleusine coracana subsp. coracana; assembly: GCA_032690845.1. NCBI lineage: Eukaryota > Viridiplantae > Streptophyta > Magnoliopsida > Poales > Poaceae > Eleusine > Eleusine coracana. The sequence continues at coordinate 54,192,789 of CM064430.1, read as the reverse complement.
ATGCAAGAATGAATGGATCTTTAGCAGCGTGTAATAGGGCCACTAAGAACAATTGTGAACCTACATATTTAATATTATCAATGATTCTTTTATTTTTTATATTATTATAGATGTTATAATTTTATTTGCTAAAAGCTACGTGTAACACAACATTCGCTTAATATGAATTTATAAGATTTAATGTGTCATAACTGTTCCTTATGCACCTAATATTTCCCCTCAATAGAAGCTCAAGAGGTGGACATTGATAACCAGATGCTTCTATTTTGTCCCCTTAATCTTCCTCTTTGACTACAACATTACAACAGATGTTGTATATCTTGATTCTCTTCCTTTAGGCAGTAGGTTCACCCGATCTTTCTCACTTATTGTAAAGTTACATTATCAACAATGATAACCATTATAGGAGATAAACAATAGATTAAAAAACGATATCCCTCACCATATAAAAGCACATTAGTGGATTAGTACAAAATAAGAATAGCGAACGGGTATCCGATTCCATAGTAGCTGTTAATTATCTCTGTCATCTAGAAAAATTCCAATCATATTATAAAAATGTATAGACCTCTCATTGTTATTCTGTTGCTTAGAAAATATGATTACAATATATGAATTGTTATTATGATATCTTTGCTTTTGTTTCCTATTTTATCTTTTAGTATGTCGTTGACACTTATCGGAACCATATTAAGAATGATTTTCTACTTATCTGGTTTGGTTCTCAATATCGTGAATGCATTGCTGTTTAGAAGGGTTTTATCGGTTTGATTTCGTGTCTAGCTTAGGAGCAACCTGCTATTTAATTGTTGGTGTTGAAAAATCTATATCTCTAGACTAACACTGACTTCCAAGATATAATATCAAATTGGTGTGATATTACTTTTTTCATGGATCCAAATCTAACACTTCACTCTACAACGAGACCTTCACTATACCATGCTAATTTAGGAGACTAACTCTCTACAGAAGAACTCAACCTTTATTCAACAACACAAACTTGATACACGTACGCACTTCTAGGTAGGTGTCTACCTATAACTTATCATAACACACCGACACACTAGCACACCATAACAACTTTGCCATGTTATTTAGGACACAAATGGCACGCACTAAGTCATGACCCACTAGGGGTGGGGAGACAATCCTATTTATATTTGTACATGGTCATTAGGATGTTATCATATGACAACATTCCATACTCTTCTAACCTAAATATCCTAACTCTAGAATATTCTCATCCCTATATAATATCTAGATATTTCTTACCATACATCAATATTTAGGTTCTACACCCTTCTATACTTTAACATAAAGAAATAGTTCTAAGCTCTTCTATGATAAATATCTTCTTTCTTCCCTTGTGATTTTCTAAGTATTTTAGAATATTCCAAATAGGTATTGTAATAATTTAAGAGCTGGATCAGATTTTTTTGGTGTGCTGAATTCTAAGCTTTGCTTTTTAAGTTTTAGAGCAAAATCTTGTAACCAAACGGATGAGGAACACATTTTATTTCATACCGATGAATATAGAGATGTACTATTAGATCATGCAAGCTATTTGTTTGAAGGTAATTTGCTCTCAACTGCACTTTTACTGTTTACTTTAATATATAGAGCTTTTTATAGTTTTATTTATATTACAGTGTTAAAGGGGATGCACATATAGGAAATAGACCATGGTATGGTCTGATCGGTGTGGACGGCATGAAATCCTGGGTTGATTGGAGGCCATGCGGTGCTGTTACACCAGTTCAGCATCAGCTTGTTAATGGTTAGATACAATTTTTTGAAATCTTGTTTCTATTCTTCGTTACTGCTATTTTATTTATTTATTTTTTACTAGTATTTAATTTTCAGAATCCTACTAGGTCTTTACAAGTTTAGGAGCAATGAAAATAGAGTACTTTTTAATTACGAGTCAGCTTGTAAAGCTTTCTGAGCAGCATTTTTTGAATGACAATAACATAAATAATGATAGATTCAATGGTGCGTGTGTTCCAGAAACTTATAAGTACATTTATTATGATCAATGTGGGATTCACTTCCTAAACATTATCTATACATTGCGAGGCCACTTGTTATTTAGGAGAATGAAGAGATACATATCAATCAAATAATTAATTATAATTACACATTATAATAGATATTAATGTAGGAATTGAATCACACGAGAAACTCTTGTAACTTAAAACCAATTCTAATTCTAATTTTTACATTTCTATTGTTATGAATACAAGTCCCAAACATATATATTATGGACTATGTTAACTCCAAGGATGAGTAAAGCTAGAGGAATGATACAACAAGTCAAGAAGAGAAGAAGCCGGTCTCAATCAATTTGGCTCCTTATGACTTTTAGGGTCTTGTATTTATAGAAAGAGAAGAAGAGAGAAATCTCTCTTCTATCTTGATGTGTTACAAATTATCATTTTACCTTTGGTGAGATATACAAATTACATATATATGTCCTTAGACTTATATTTAGACAAAAAAATATATGAGCCAAATATAAGGTAATTGAACCCATGAGAAGAAATAGTGGGTTACTTGAACTCTTCCTCCAATATTTATATTGGCTCTAACTAGAAACATCATGATCTGACTATATAGATCATGAATGCCTTTCATAGTAGTTAAAATGCATTTGAACTTCTCATACTCAAGAATATGAATTAACTTTTCAATAATTACATATAAATTTGTAGTATTTGCAGGCTACATTTATACCATTCACCGGCTATGGTGTTGTTTTTTAGGAGTATAAACTAAAGAAGGCCTTGTCAAAAATAGTTGTTACAAAAACTGTGATTGATATGTACCTTGGTTGGCTAGATTATTTTAGAGTAAGTTATCCGATGTTTTCAGGTTTTGTCATTTATATATGTTAGCAGTAATCTTTGTGTTTCTAAAAAAAATATAGAAATTACTATAGCTATGCATGTACTGTAGCATGTCTTCTTGTAGATTTGTGTCTACTGGAATAATGTAGAAACAATATTGTACCACCAACTTACTTTAGCTGGTGTTTTTTGAAATCTAGCAATAGTAGTCAACTCCCCCATTATACTATAAATAGCATCTAAGTGTGTAATGAAGTGTGAGCGTATTCAGTTCAATTTAGAACTGCTAGCCTCTTCTCCCTTCTCTGTTCTAGCTCTCACCTATAGCTAAAAACAAATAATTTAAATAAAACAAATGATTAAATATAGTTAAAAATGTTAATTGTCTCAATAATTAAAATTTAAAGAGAGTACAGTACATTTTTTAAAGATCGGCATGAACGATTTTTCAGCAAAGTATCATCTGTTACAACATTTGGTAAAGCTGTTACACACTTGCCGTCGCAAAAGTATTTTTTTTGTGTCTGTGTGTTAATCTCAACTCGAAAATGTGGGCACGTCATTTGACGAAAGGACCGCATTGATTTATTCTTCGGAGAACGGACCAAACCGGCGTTGCGACTCTAACTCGTCCCTGGCATGCTGATCCGCTTGCTGGCCGTGAACCCGCCGTCGACGACGAGGTTATGCCCCGTGACGAACTTGGCCTCGTCGGACGCCAGATAGACCGCCGCCCTGGCCACGTCCTCGAGCTCCAGCACGGCGCCCCGGATCTCGCTCATCCCCACCTCGATCGCCCGCTTCAGCTCCTCCTCCCCGACGCCCGGTCGCATCCTCGCCAGCGACCGCACCAGCAGCGGCGTGGCGATGGCGTGCGGCGAGACGGCGTTGACGCGGACGCCCGACCGCGCGAGCTCCTCCGCCGCCAGGCGCACCACCGCCACCACGCTCGCCTTGGACAGGCTGTACGGCAGCGCCGCCACGCCGCCGCGCATCCCCGTGGTGCTCCCCGTGCACAGCACGCACCCGGCGCCGCGCGGCGCCATCACGCGCGCCGCGTGCTTCACGCACGCCACCGCCGACCGCACGTTCGTGGCCATCACGCGGTCGAAGTCGGCGAGGTCCAGCGCCGAGAGCGGCGCGGGGGAGGAGGCCCCCGACACGCCCGCGTTGCTGTACAGCACGTCCAGGTGGCCGTGCCGGGACACGGCCAGGTCCACGGCCGCCGAGATCTGGGCCTCGTCGGTGACGTCACAGCGGGTGTAGGACGCGGCCGGGCCGAGGTCCGACGCCACGGCCCGGCCCACGTCGTCCTGCACGTCGGCCAGGATCACCTTGGCGCCGTTCCGGATGAACTCCGTGGCCGTCGCCTTGCCGATGCCGCTGGCCGCGCCCGTGATTAACGCCACCTTGCCGGCTAACCTCTGGCCTCCAGACGCTGAAGTTGAGAAGCGGCTGCTCAAGGTTCCCGCAGCTCTGCTCTTCTCCCTCCTGTTACATGAACAAGACCCAGCATGCCATCAGTAACGAAATAAACAGACAACACCAAAAGCATCAGCTCTGCTCTTTTTGCATCGAGTGATAGCTCAACAGAAGAGAGAGACCTGAAAACGAGACGCGCCGCTCTGAGCATCTTGGCAAATTCTGTAACCAGCTAGTACCTTCCAATGGCCGAGCGATGAAGCTCTCTGATTCTCTGTTTTGTTGACGAGTGCTTCAGTCGCCGGAGGCAGAGGCTATTATAAAGATGGTGGAACAGTAGTTCACGGCGTTGCCCGTTTCGGACTGTCTGTTTGGCCGTGTGCTACATGCCCTATTGCCATGCATGGCCTGGACCATATTATACTGTTTCATTGCAGGTTTCCAGGGGTTTGCAACGTCTATGTCGGCTTTATTGTCACGTGCGTGGTTCTATTCACCAGGTAAACGGCATTGCCAGGCTTCCAATGCTACTACTAATTATTATAAATATCCCAACATGGCATGATCCAAAGCAAGGGGCGATTAGTCGCCTTCACATGACATGATGGCTATTCTTTTGGCACCATTCCTTTTCCTCTTCTTATCACATCAGTATGCCCTGGCTGCATCCGATTTGTTCACTGATTTTGCTCTGACACGCTACTTATCTACAACGCAGAAAAGTTAGGCCTAAGGATGGGGAAAGAAAAACAACTTGACTGCTGTACAGCAGAGCTATCCAACCCGTTAATTGCTCTCAGGAGTCAAGAGTGAAGAATACTGATGCATATGTGGACGTTCATCTTTTCTTCATTCAGAACTTCAGTTCATTTTGCTGACTAGGAAGTTTCCAAGGCAGCGTAAGCTCAGTCAAATCTCAACTTCGGTGAGCATACAACCTGGGCTGGCTAGCGCCGATGGCATTATATGGGCTACTACTTGTCTCAGACTCTGAGTCCCACCACCTTCCCTCCCTGAGCTTACATATATCATCAGACCATACTCCGTTCAGCCCATGCAGCCTGCTTGCCCAGCCCATCAAGCCTATGACGGCCCAAGAGGCTATCTGGCCTGTAGAGGTGTCCAAAAAGGCCGAATGGACTGACACGAAGTCTTTAAAAAAAAGCACGGCACGAACCCGGCATGTCTAATAAATTTAGTACCCGTGCCGACACGGCCAGGTGGTAAAGGTTGTGTCTGGGCCAAAGAGCAGACTTTAAGGCCGGCACAGCATGGTCCGATAAAAAATTATTTAAGTATAATTATATTTATATTATAGTTAAAAAGATTTTTCTAATATGTTAGTAAGTTATCTCATTATTTTAGTGGAGGTTTTGAGTTCAAATTCTAATATTCATCCTATTTCTTTTTATTTTTTATCACTTTTAAATATTAATAGGTTGTGAGTCGGCATCTAAACCCTAAGACTATCTTGATAGCCCGAAATAATTCGTGGACTGTGCCAGCCCTTAATTAACTGTGCAGAGCCTTTTAAGGCCAGGGCGGTGCCGCCCGTTTGGACAGGTCTACTGGCCTGCAGCGCTGAGCGACTGAGCGATCGACACGCCGCCAGGCGCCAGCCGGTGCGCCTGCCACTGCCATCTGCCAATCTGTCATGGTCCGTGTTCCTACGCAGCGACTGACGCCCGAGCTGATCACCTCGAACAGCACGCGGGAGAACAGAAGCGAGTTGAGCAAATCTCTTCAAATCCAAGCAACACAAAAAAAAGAAGCGAATTGTGCTTCCAAAATTGAAGACAAACAAACAATGGAACACGCACACATATTTCTCAGAACTCAAATTCACCAAAGTTTGTTATTGAAGCACGTCTCCGGCGACACGTACAGAGGTTACGGCGCCCGGATCCGAACGCGGATCGCTCGCCGGCACACAAACACCTACGACTAGGAGCACGACGCGAGGCGAGGTCCAGCTCCGGCGCCTAGGGGCACTTGGGTCGCCCGCTCTTGGGCGAGGTCATGTCCCTGTAGCAGGGGCACTCGTCCTTGCTCGCGTAGGGCCCCGACGGCACGCAGCCGGCGCACTTGCCGCAGCACATCATGCAGAGGCCCATGCACCGCCCGGCCTTCTTCAGCGAGCACCGGCTCTGGCACTTGGCGTTGCAGACGCCGTCCGCCGCGGCGGGGGCGCCATCTGCACGCGTCCATTGATGATGCCGTGTGTTAGAAAGGAAATGCTACACACTGCGAGTAGTGGATGTGTTTTACCTGCTGCCACGGCGTGATCCGGGACCGAAGCAGAGACCACCAAGACCAGCAGGAGCACCAGAGCAACGGAGGAGATCGGCTTCATCGCTCCCTGCATCCTCTTGTTTGAGCTCTTGATGATTTGTTTTTTTAATTCAGCTCTTGATCACTAGTACTACTGCAGAACCCTGCAACACCACCACTGCACAGAACCAAAGTGATGAGGAGAAGGATGTGCCTGGTTTATAGCCGCAGCGGGAAGGTTCTCGCTGGTGTCAATTGCAGTTTCAATGCACGCACCAGCCCCCCACAGCCCTTTCGGTGTGAGTAGCGGGGGCCGGGAATCCTGCAGGGTCGGCCATACCAGTCACAGCCAGCCGGCCAAACCGCATGCGACTTGCGGCCGCCCGAAAGACGACAGACGCATGTCTTTGTCCGTTTGTTACCGTGCCAAGAACCTCATGTGCCGCACCACTCTTTGTTCTTCATCGTTCGATCCACACAAGTACTACGTCCTCTACGGCCATGTTAAAGTGTATACTGGAAAGCAGGTGGTTTTGGATTAGTTTTTGTGTAGCATGCATGAACGGCAGCGTGGTTATGGCTGTAAAAATCGTCGGGAAATGAACGGAAGTTGCAAAGTGGACTAATAAACTGATGATTCAGAGTTCTTGGGTCTCCAAACAGGCCCAAACAAGCACAGCCCATACAACAAACACTGCCATAGAACACCACCGCCCATAGGGCACAAAATCAAGCCAACACAAAGCTTCTACAACTAGAGACCAAGAGGAGGCCTGGGTTCTCCACAACATCGGGAAGGGCCAGAAGGCTCAGAACATCACAACAGAAATCAGAAACAGCACACAACATCACAACAGGACAACAACAGAAAAACACACTACACCCAGTCAGCCATCGATCGACAACAGTAAACTTGACGACGACCCTTCCGAACTGTGCTCCGTTCCCTGCTCCCCAGGCATGCCCTCGCTCCTCAAGCCAGGTGTCCCTGCAGAACGAGAAACGCATAGTAAGCGGCAGTAACAAAGTTGATGGAAATAAAACCCCAAAGTTAATTAAGCGCGCGGCGCCAGCAGATGAAACGAAACGAACGACGCAAGACGAGGACTTACCGCGACGGTGCGCACGGCCATGGCGAGGTTCACCGCTGACGCGACGGCGACGGCGGCCCAGTCGGTGCGGCCCACGAGCGCGGCCCCGCCGAGGCCTAGGTAGGCGAGGAAGAAGACGGTGTTGCAGACCCAGGTGGAGAGCGCGAGCGGCCACGCGAAGAGCGGGGTGAGCCGCGGCGCCGCCTTCGTCTTCCTCTCCAGCACGCGCGCGAGGATGTGGTGCAGGAGCACCGTGGCCACGGTGAAGACGGCGGCGGTCACCGCCGCGTCGCAGCAGTTGGAGGTGGCGGACGGCGTGGCGCGCGGGTCGAGCTTGTAGGCGAGGCGCGGCGCGATGCCGAAGGCCAGGGTGCTGCCGTAGAGGAGGAAGGCGTAGTTCCTCACCGAGTTGAGCAGGCGGTCGGTGTCCTCCGCCATCTTTCCCCCGGCGGCGGCGGCGGCGGCGGAAGCAGCAACGACGACAGGAGCGTCCATGCTCACCACACAGGCCGGACTCAACAAACACACACGAAGCCTTTGCGCGAGAGTTGGAACTTGGAAGTGGAACTGTGGTTGGCTCGCCTCGACGATCAGCTTATTTATGGTGGTTTGAAATGCTAGTGCCATTCGTCGTGACTGGTAGATAGAAGACCGGTCAAGGGAGGACGTCACTGTTTCAGTCCGGCATCGTGGTGTTCTACCCCACCATGGCAGTGAAAGCCCAAGTCGACCTCTTTCGCGCTCGCGCTCTTTCTGTTGATCTTTCTGTTTTTTTTTTCTTTTTGAAGCTGTCCTGACCTCCTGCTCCAGAACCAGAACCAAAAGATAATTTCAAATCAAAGCTACTACTACAAAACAAGAAGGAGGACGTCGTAAAGTCGGAAAGGAAAAAAAGGAAAGTGCTGCTATACCGCAGTACGTAACCAGGTACGGTTACTGTGAGGGACCAAAGTACGGGCCGACCGTTTCGCGCGCTGGAACAGCAGCAAGCAAGCAATCGATCCGATCCTTCTCAGAGATCGAGAAGCACTGCGTTCTAGTATCCTGGGCGCCTCCTGATTAGTCGAGAACAAGATGCAAAAAGAGATTTTTCAAACCATTCGTGACTCGTACAAGCACAAGACCGATCAATCTCTCCTCCCTCCGATCCATCTCTATTATCTCAGATAGAAGAACGGCGTTAAGTGCTGTAATCTTTGAAACCGATCGACGAAAAGATATAATGAAAAAGGTGAGATTATTTTGAGCCCAGAACGAGACGCAAAGGAGATTTTCAAAAAAAATAAAATAATAATATCAGAGAAACAAATCAGTAAGGTAAAGTTGGAAAGCTCAAAGTTACTGGCTAGTACTGCGGATGCTGCCGCCGCAGTAGCTGCTCAATGCTGCTATAGCATCTTTGCAGAGAAAGCTGAGATTCCCCGTCTGCACAAGCGCGCGCTACTGTAGCAGACGGGAATCACGCGAGACGGTGCGCATCGTGCCAAGGTGCCGCAGTCATGCGTGCTACAACTTCGCCTTCTTCTCCGACGGCCGTGGCGTCGTGCTGGCAATTCCCACGGGCGTGTGCAGCGTGTCGCTGTTCCAGTACCGTGCATGGCGACCTGGGGCTCGGACACGACACACGACCTGGACGCGGCCGGCTAGCTGTGGTGGCTCCCGAATTTCAGCACGGATGCTTGGGTTGTTCATGGCGACGGGGAAACGTATTGAAGTTTGGTACGCTCGGTGCCGGATACACCGGTCGTGCCGCAAAGCTCGCCTGCCGGCATTCCCAAACGGGCTACGGCTTCAAAAACAAACGCCGGATCCCGCTGCTTGTTGCACCAACCCGTTCCGGTTCCTGGGCATCCTCGTACGCGTTCCACCTTCTTCAGACGTGCCCTGGCAAAAACCGTGGCCGTGTGCTGCGCGCGCCCGACCGGCGCATGGAGGAGGATCAGGAAGCATCACCACGGCATGCAGCGCGGATAACGGCACATCGAAGTGTGCCACGGTGTCTTGTTCTAGGCAAAGAAATGCCTGCTCGTGAAGAAAATGTTTGCATGCGGCGGTAGGCACTTGTGATGTGCCCATCACCAGCATGGATTCCAGCACACCGACCAGGCCTCACCGGCGCACACACGAGAGCGCACGACGACGGACATTCAACCGTGTCTGGGTGGCGGCGTGGTGAAACTGCCAGGTACGATTAGCCCAACGTACCCGTGAACCTCTTTCGCGCTGGAGCAGTGGCAAGCAAGGACGACGACGGCTCTATCTTTCTTTCTTCTTTTTTTAAGCTGTCCTGGCGTCCTGCTCGGTCCAGAACAAGAAGCAAGAGAGTTTTTTTTTTTTCAAATCAAAAGACACAAGACAACAAGAAGCTGTCCTGGTGTCCTGACGTGCTGCAGCTGTGGCTACCAGTAGTACCTCTACGGCTCTACCCCATCCAGAATCAGCTTTTGCAGAAGCAGCACGATCCTGTGCTGCGCCGCTACGGCACCACGGCATAGCGACCTGTGAGGCTGTGACACGCAGACGGTGCGGGCTGGAGGCTTTCGCCGTTGAACATGGACTCTTGGTCGCGGGTCGTGTGGCACACAACTCATGGCAATTCGGACTCTAATAAAGCAGCGCAGCCCAGCCCATAATTTTCTGGTTCTTCAGCCCGCAAGAGGCCCAAGCAACAAACTGGCCTATAGTGTTCATTTTCTTATAGGCCCGAGCTAATGTAACGCTGCGAATGTAGGTGCTAGACTGCTAGCAGGGGTCGAATCAAACCAACACACGAGATTCTACCACAAGTCTACAACAACAAAATTCTGCAAGAACAAGATACGTAGCACACCAAGAGCAAGAGACTGAACAGAGAAAATGAGTCCTGCTTGGTTCTTCTTGAACAATTATTCATAGGGAAAGGGTCACAACAGGGTCCAAACAGTTCAGTGAGAACTCAGAAACACTAGAGACAACTACGGACATGACAAAAATTGATCGATAAAGCTTCTAAAAGCAGTAAACAAGGACTCAAACCAAGCCACGAACGGCTTCAGATTTCCAAACTCAACTGCTGTGTTGGCTTTCTCCGGGCGACGCGACGTGAAGCGAAGCAACCGGTGGCCAGCCTCCCTCCTCAGGCCAGGTGACGCTGCAGAAAAAACAACCCGAGATGTGTAAGCGGCAGTACAGGCGACACGGAACAAACTATGATCCAACCAAAAGCTAGCTAAGCGGATGAAACGAACGGAGACGACGACGAGGAGGACTCACCGCGACGGTGTGCACGGCCATGACGAGGTTCACTCCGGACGCGACGGCGATGACGGCCCAGTCGACGCGGCCCACGACCACGACCCCTCCCTCGGCGAAGCGGAGGAACTCGAGCACGCAGATGGTGACGAAGAGCCACGTGCAGAGCGCCAGCGGCCACGCGGCCTTCGCGGTGAGCCGCAGCGCCGGCCTCCGCTCCATCACGCGCGCGAGGCGGGCCTGCACGAGCACGGTGAGGGCGGCGGTGAAGGCGGCGGAGGAGGAGACGGCGCGCGACGCGGCGGCGAAGGCGCGCGGGAAGAGGTCCGCGGCGCCAGGGTGACGGCCATGGTGCCCACGTAGAGGAGGAGATAGTGGTTCCTCACGGACGTCAGGAGCCGCGCCTTCTCCTCCTTTTCCTCCACGTTGGTCGTCGTCGATCCCCCAGAAGCAGCGGCGGCGGCGGCGTCCATGGCGCGGTCGAGAACCGTCGCACACAAACCCACGCAGCACGCAGAGGTGGATTGTGCGAGTTGTGATGGCTCGCGGGAGAGGGGTGGTTGTTTATGTTGTGGTGGCTCGTGAAGTGCACTACTGTTGTCGTGACTTGTGTTGAGGCGGTCGAGGTGGTACGCTGGCACGTTCAAATCCATAGTAGGCTTCTTTCTGTTCGTATGCAAAGAAGCTACCCCACCATGCATGGAAACTGGAAAGCAACAGTACTGGGTCCAACGCTAGGCCGAGACATGCCCAACTTGGCGGCGTGGTGAAACTTGTTACGTTACGTGCAAGCCCAACGCAAGCGAGCAATGCCCTCGGATCATTTTCCAAAAAGCACACTGCGTTCTACTCTCCTGACCTCCTGCTGAAGTGCTGATGGGTCCAGAACAAGAAGCAAAAAGAGATTCTCAAATCAAAGCAACAACAAGGACCGCAATAACTCACGGTCGTAAAGCGGGAAAAGGAAAAGGATACTGCTGCTACCGCTACCGCAGTACTCAACCAGTACTCCTGATCTTGCTGCAGGCGCCAGCTTTGCACCAGGATCCCATATGCCAGTGTGTGGCAGCGTGGAAGGGATACCCTAGCGCGCACTCTAACGCAGCGGACGCCCTGCGGCTTGAAGCTTGAGTTGGTAAAACAAGCGTGGCAGCTCGAGACGCACCGTGCGAATGTGCCGTCCGACTTCTTCTTCCGTGCATGGCGACCAGGCACACGAACGGCGCGGGGCAGGGCCGGCTGGAGGCTTATGCATTTCCGTAAGATTAAGTATTAGTGCCTTCACACTCGTTGTTTTTAAGTAGCGATAGTGTCAGAAATCACCTCGCCAGCTCGGCCTGTTCCAATTCCGCAGAACGGAGTCAGCTGAAGGTACCATCAGCTGCCGTGACGATGTACTGCCAAGTCAAACGTCGGATAAAGCTAACCTCGACGCCAGCGCTATGGTGATGATGTACCTTTCCACATCAGCTTAAGCTTTTAGGTGAACTAGTTGTGCATAGTAGTTTAATATAGTATCAGAGTCAGAGGTCTCAAGTTCGAATCCTGGTAGGCATAATTTATTAAAATAAATTATAGTCAATTCCTATTCCACGTTTGCACCAAGAGAGCTGCACGTGAGGGGGAGTGTTGAAGTATAAAATAAATTGCTCACCTTTCCCCATCAGCTTAATCTTTTGGGTGAACTGGTTGATGCATAGTAGCTCAATAAAGAGAAACACTCGTAATGTTGTGTTTATAATCTCATTTTCTACTATCTGGTAAGTCCTCTCTGATGGATGAACCAAATTGAATTCTTGCAGTGTCTGAAGTCATACATCCATTTTTGAATTGGAGTTCAAAAGAGGTCCAGCTTAATCAAACTATAGTAAACAGGAGCTTATATGCTACAAGGATAGTGTTATTCTTGGACTAGTTTGTATCTGTTGTAGCACTCGATGTATATTAGAAAATCTTTGTAGACAATTCACTTTTTTTTTCTAATGTGTACAAATATGTCAGAGAAACACTCGTAATGCTTTGTTCAAAATCTCATTAGCTACAATCT